>JAHWFP010201396.1:3050-22558 GCA_023313725.1 Lithobius niger | reverse complement strand
ATCTAAATTTATTTGTTAGGTCACTGAATCACTTTGGGTCACATGGGTCACTATTTTCGCTTGACCCTCTGGATGATGGGTCAGTATGCTAGACCATTATGTAGACTTACTGACACAGAGACCCACTGATCCTAAGATCTGGATGACCCTGTTACCCAAATTGATTCACTGACCCAGACTTAGCCAACCTTATTCAGTGTAAAACGATTAACTAAGTGTTTTTCCTAACTAAAGAAACGATCACAAGGCGAAGTAGTTAGTTCTGTTTCTGAGTAACACTAATTAATAGAAAAGCTTGCATTACCATTCAAATTAAAATCATTAAAATTAAAAATAATAAATGTTAAAAACAATGAATTCTCTGTACTATCGGTATGAAAGCTTGGCTTAATTTGTTACACGAAAACAGAAAAGTACTTGAGTCAAACATATGCACACAAAAACTGTCAGCCTTCTGTCAGCTTCCCTCACCGTTTTAACCCTCCCCCCTTTTCTTCAGAATTCTTGGGGATGCTCTTTACTGTAGAAACTGACCAAGACTTACTAATGAGTGCGTTTGGAACCCATTATTGAAATGCTCTCTCTAGTCTCGGTGCTGGGTCCCAAGTCCTAAATATTAGAGTCCCGGTAGTAAAAAATAGGTTAAGACTTACTAATGAGAATTGCAGCTGGGAATTGGCACCGGGATTAGAGAATTTGAAAAATGGATCTTGGTTGCACTGATAATAATTAGTACAGTAATTCTTAACTATTTTTACTACCGGGACTCTAGGATCGATGCCACTGCAGCGTCCAAATCGTCCACCGCAAGCACTTGAAACGTCCTGTCGTACGTACTGTATAATTTACTAACTCAAGAAGTGCACCGTGCCCATTACAACATTACCCTGCTTATACCATTGGCTTGGACGTCTCTGGTCAAAGCGGGCCAAAGCCGACAAGTGGAGGTAGCTTTCCGGTGTAGGAGTAAACTGGTTCCGCACGGAACAAAAAAATAAGAGTAAAAATTACATGTACGGTTGGTTTGGAAATTTATATTTACAGTTTGAAAAATATATTTATGGACGAAATTATAAGCAAGTAAGGTTGGTCTGGCAATTTATATTATAGTTTTAAAAATGTATTTACGTATGAAAAATTAAATATACGGTAAAAATTATACTTACTGATGCAAAATTAAATTTACGGTTAAAATATGTTTACGGATATAAAATTTAATGTACGGTAAAAAATATATTTACGGATGAAATTTATAGGTGCGGTTTGATAAAATGTATTTACAGTTTGAGAAATATATTTATGGATTGGAAAAATATATTTACAGTTTGAAAAATATCTTTACGAATGGACTGTGCAGGAAGCCCCAAACTGTGCCTCATAGCTCTCTTTCATGTCCTTGTGTTTTCTTTCCGTAGTATTTAAGAGTGAGACGTTTGCAGTGAAGGGCAAAACGAACGAAAGGGTACGCGGTACGCTTGTTTACCTATGTTATTTAGGGTTACAGTTGTTGGCAAATAAAAGTTGCTGGAGGAAAGTCCACGCGTTCACGACGCTTGACTGTAAACGAAATGGATGGGTTGTAAAACACTTGTTCCCGTGTGCGCACTGCCAAAGGGAAATTGTTAGGCTAGTTATGAAAAATAAAAAATACGACTCTGTGTATATATATTGTGTTGGTCAACAGCATGCAACCACGCTAGTTAAATCATTGTAGTGACATCAATTATGTAATTAGCCTTAATTAGGGGTAATTAACCTAATCAACATAACTGCCTTAATTAATTATCCAGCCATAAAACACCCTAAGTATTTAACTCATCATAGTGGTTGGGGCCTTTTTCAGTCGGGGTCTGGAGACTGCTATTCAGGGAAGCTGGTGCTGAAGTTCTCTGGATGGCCACCAGAGTGCAACAGCAGTTAGCAACATTTTACCTTTCTACTTTAGTTCTGAAACTGCTCACTCGAGGGCAGTGTTATAAGGAAGATTTTATATCTTTAACTAAGCTAGTATATAAGGTAAGGAAGCCTTTGTTTGCTTTCTCTTCGCGGGTGCTCTCTGAATGAGGTGTTTGACTGATTCTCTTGAAAATACCAAACTTACATTATCTGTGAGGACTATGGCTGGGATATCATTCTTGGACTTAGGCTAACTTTATCTGAAGGAAGTTTTATACTGGATATACCGGGATTCTAAAGTTAAGTATACTATCATTGGTTGCACACTGATAACTTGTGACTTATATATGTTGATATTGTGATATTGGCTGTTGTTTGCTTGCGCTAAACTGGTTGTTATTCTGAAGCCAAATAATTGGAGTAAAGCTTGTAGCACATTGCTCCATTCCATTTCGTTCTGTCACGTCATGTCACAGGCCGTCAAATTTCTGTTTGGATTAAAAGCATATAGATTGGAGGAGCCACGTGTACCGCTCCATCCCGTTCCGTGACGACCCGTCGGCTGGCGGACGGCATTGTCGAGGCAGAATCCTTTCATCACATCGGAGAGGTGAACACACCTCCCGTCAGCTGGTCGCACACTGCTCTATTCCGTCCTGTTTCGACGACAGATGTCGACGATGGTCCAGCGTACCTTGCTTTTATCGCTAACCGTTTCAAGTCGGCTCGGCTTAGCTTTTAAATTTGAAATAGGTATTATTATTAGGTATTATTACGCTAATGCAAGATGACATTTAAAGGTAGGGAATCAAAGATTGACATAGAAGTCTTTTGTTTTCAGCTGTGTTTTGTTCCGTCATTAATTCAGTCAAGGCAATAACACAAACTAGCTTATGTTAGGATACCAAGTCTTAGTTATATGTCTAGGGTTCAGTTACATCCATGTTCGAGATTAATGATATAAATACCAGTTCAGCTATGAAAACTAAATCCTAAACACATTAAGATATTACCGCATTAAAAATTGGCAAGATTCTTATGCTTAGGTACCAGGGCTACCCTGTAGCGTTATATAGAACTTTGGCTGCAAAGCGCTCCTTCTTTCTGCCGAGTTGTAGTGGTTCGGGCCGAACATGAGGTCTCAAGCATATGTGTAGTCTCTCCTATGGCCAGATGTGGTGTGGACCCCGATCCGACCTTACATCGGAGTTTTATAGTAAAGGTGTTATGAAATAGTCTGAAAGTTGATATTACGTAACAGCCTAAGAGTCTAAGAATATAGGTGCGGCTTCTGTTCAGAGAAGGACCTGTGAACACCTGTGTTGAAAAGCTGTGTTTACTTTAAGAGGTTGTTCACAGTCAAGTCGTGAGGTTTAAGGTCCCAGATGTACACCTGCATGCACCTCAAGTAGGTCATGTTGTGTCTGATCCAAAATATCAGTGACTAGCCTCCCTTCCCAGTAGCCTAACCCAACATCTTTTACTCTTAATTTAGTATACTTGATTGCATAAGGTTACGGCATGTCGTGATCTGGGTCGTTGCGACCGCCGCCCCGTTTGCGAAACTACACCCAAAACTAAAATACATACTCATAAAATTAACACTTGTTGCCAAAAAAATGTAGCTCACAATTGTAAAATACCTTAGATAATAAAATACCCCTAACAAACCTAAGTCGGAACTTACCTACCTCACGCATATCCCTATTTATTATAAACAGGACGGAAAGGCAATGGGCTCAAAATTGGTTAATTAAATACGGATTCAAACCTAGTTACTTTGCGTTTTGGACTTACATGTCAGACTGCCTGACTGGGGAATCGAACCCACAACCTTTGAAATCAAAGGTCCTACTGCTGAGCAGACTGACACGGCCTAGGGCCTAGGTTTGCATACGTATTTAGTTATTTATTATAAAGTAAAGTCACATAGAAAAGTTATAGAGAAGTTATACAGCTGCATTGTAGGAAAAATCCTCACCCAAGCTTAAAACGCAAGACATGCGAAAATAACATTTCATTAGGCTAGCCTAACTGGCAGCATAAAGGGTTGTTACGAGATTAAACACACTCAGGATGCCCAGTAAAAAAAAAAAAAACAGCAAATACAACCGTAATGACAGAATTAAAAAAGGGTAGGTTAGTGAAGGAAAAAAGTAAAATACCAGTGCCGCAAGGAAGTAGCTAAAGAGAAAGAAGACCCATGCGTGCAAAATACTTATAATGTAGTCACGCAGACACAGCCAGGTAATCCACTTTCTCCATGTAATCATACACAAACCTGCTACACAAGCTGCGCACTTATACATCGGACAGTAGGGAACAACGCATAACACAGGATGTAAATACCAAAAAGCGTCCCAGCCCCAATTAGTCCCCCAAAGTCCATACCTTGGCTGTTGCAAAAAAAAAACTCGTATTCAACTGTAACTGTCCGGGCCATCATCGCCGGAGGACATAGTAGATAGCTCGCTCGCGCTGTTGTCCGAAGTGATGATCGTTGATGGAGGAGAGCTCGCGGTATCCAAACACGACAGTTTATCGATGGCGTCCATCAAGTCCAATTCAGCTGATCTGTAGGAAACACAGGCAGCCGAGGAAGTTGAAGGTAATCCCAGTGGGTCGTGGAGCCTAGCCGGGCAAAAGCAGACATCGAAACGGACATCTATGTTGCTGTCGTCGTTGCTAGGTGATGTAGTTCCATTCCCCGACATCGCCATGTCGCTGGTTGACGTAGTGAAGAAGACCACATGCAAGAAATGTTAACTCATCGCTACGTTGTCCAACTCAAAAAACTTCGCCTCTGTAGCATCAGAAAGTGACGGAAGCGTCCCTGCTGTTGTGAAGGTGGGGGAAATGCTCCATCATCATAATGCTGCGCCCAAATACTGCTTTCGTTTAAAGGATCCGCCCACAACCCAGTGCATGTTAGCCTGCAACGTAGCCAACTCCTCCTGCAGAGCTCTTCGGCGTACTTTAGGTTGAGAGTGCCTATATGGCTTTTAGTGCTTCCACACCCTGCATCCACACCCTTTATAAAACAAGGACAGACATCGTTTCTCGTCACATACACAGTCAAACTTTCGACAGTGAACAAGGCATCTTTAAGAAATTTGTCCTAACGACTGAGAAGATGCGGCTCGAATGCCGCAGCAGCACTCCTCAAGGATGCAATAGCCATCCAGGTACATAGTACACATGAATATATATTGTTTGCAGTGAAGTGGCCGATAAGGCGAACTGAGGGATATTGTACAAAGTTGTCCCCTGCAGTTCAGTCCCTTAAAAGTCACCTCTAGCAATGTCAAATCCGGCACAACATCTCGGAATTCAGTTGTTTCTACAATCCCGAACACCAAAAAAAAACCTTCTGCGCCCTTCATTTCCACCTAACTCCTCACTTTCTCAAACCAGCTTTGCAAAAGCCCCTTCACCCAGGTGACCTTCATTCTCAGTTCAAAAAGTGCAGGTGAAAATTATATACACATTTGACACTAGATAACTTTATACAGTAACTAAACCTGCAGCACCCCTAACACTTAGGTCTAACACGCCCAATAATATTACGTGGCCTCAAAGGGTATCTCATCTGCTCTTGAACGGGTTCTGCGTCGTATCATCAGTTAGGTTACAACGTGCAGCATTGCCTGAGGGTGCAGAGAGGAGTTACCCCAGTGGAACACTGTCGTCAATGGGAGTGTAAAGGCCGAGTGTAGGAAGCGATTCGTGGGCTCCGCCCATCGCAATGGTCGCTGCATCTTCCCTTCCATTTAGTTTGTTTACATCAGACACACTCCTAGTAGTTTGCACATTGAAAACAAAAAATGTTCGTAACTCTCCTACATTGACTGAATGAATAATTTTACTAGATTTACAATAACGTACCCTATATGTAGTAAAACTATTACGCCTTGTAACCAAATAGGGCCTCGAAAACTGGGTCTGAAGGCTCTTAGAGATACCTTTGGCAGCAGAACTTAAACAATGATTTTTGGGTACCACTAAATCTGCTACCTTCAACACCAGGTCTGTCCTTCTTTTATCTTAGTAGGTCTTGTGTCTTCTTCTTGACCGGAGTAAAGAGTCATGCCGATTCATACATATCCTGAAAATCCTTGTCAGTTTGTTCTTGCACAGCAGAGGAATGGCTGTCCAACTTCTGATGATGTACATCGCACCTAGTTAACCTCACTTCGCACACTCCTGGTGGTTTCCAGCACATACATTTGCACAAACGCCACTCCACGTGCACTGTGCCTTTAAACCTTTCAGAATCTTGAAAGCACCAAAATGAGCGTTATCTGGCGAAGTATGCACCTGAGAAACATCTTGACGTAGCACTTTTGACACAAAATATTGCACCAACAGTCCGTCTGTCGCAGAGTAAGCACCATTGTTCACCTGTGGCTGGTAGGTTGACGCATCATTCTTGATCTTCTTCCTCTGAATCTTCAGTTGTATCCACCTGTCTTGACGTTGAGCCTCTCACTAGGAAAATGTAGTGAGCTTGCGTAACACTTGCATTTTCCAACATTGCACAGCCCGTGCGCAAATGTGTTGCATCCATCATGTCTTCTCCATCATTATGAGTAGTGGTGTTGTTGATGTCTCTGCTCCCTCCTGCAGCTGTAGTCCTGTTAGTGGCTCCTGGCTTGAAGGGCGTAGCATCTGCACGTAACCTTGCAACCGTGGTGTTGTTAGTCATCACAACGTACATCTGCGGTGAATGATACTCTCTTCGTCCTGTCACGCGCCGGTGATTTGTTAACCACTTGAATAGTACTCAGCAAACGGCATGCTGCCTGTGGTCTTATAGTGATGCTGTTGCCCTCGGAGTCTCTCGCCGAGTCCTAAAGATTGTCATCATCTCGTCTTGCTTCTGTAGTGTTTTAGAAGGCGTAGCCATACTGCTGCTGGCTCGCTTCCGCTGTCTTGTCTGACAGAGTTACTTTGCTGACCATTTTGTGGTAAGGTCGGCCCCTTTCGAGGGCCGGCCGACTTGCGTTCTGAAGTTCCGCTGCTCCACTGCATGGCGCCACTCTTCTTTTCTTTTCGGCCGTACATCTCCCCACGTAGCTGTTGTCTTCTGTACATCTACTTCCTTCTTTCTTGAGCCGCTTTTCGTCTATTGCTGCTGTTGTAGTTGAGCTGGACATCTCTCTTGCTTCTTATTACCATCAGCTTCGACGTGTCAACAATTTCCCGCCCTAGCCAGAGGTTGGCGCTTGATGCTTGACTTGACTTGATTCTGGCTGTTGACCCGCTGCCCTGGACTCTCCGGAAGTCTTCTGTGCCCTGTAACTGTGGTGCCCTTTAACTGTCTTGGGTCTCATGACAGTTGATTTGCATCTGGAGCTCTCTTCAAAGTCTTGAAGTTCCCTGTCGTTCGTCGGTCGTCCTGCTGTTGTCTTGTCTGCCTGCTGACCGTCTTGACCTTGCAGTAGCTGCTTCACTGTTGATGTCGGTGCTGTCTTAAAGACCTCATCTCGGGTTCCTACTGAACACGCGCATCCTGAGCATCTCAGGCTGCTCTGTTCTGCCTTGTCATCTGCCGGTTCTTCCTCATAGTCGCTGTCGTACATGCGAGAAATGAAGTCGGCTGTCTGATTGTTGGTTCATTTCCTAAGAATAATCATGAAATCCATTCCCTGGAATTGAATGATCCACCTAGGCACCTTCATTATCCACTTGAGGGCTAAAAGATCACTCTTGATAAAAAACGGTGTATTATCGATAAAGCCTCTAAACTTGTTGATTCCAAAAATCACCGCAGTGAGCTCGATCTCCGTCGAAGAGCAGTTAACCTCGGCATCGCTGGTTCGTCTCCCCACAAAGGACACTTGCCACATCCCAACTCCTGGTTCATGCTAGGACAGTATACAAGAAAGACCTTTCCTGCTTGCGTCTGTCACTAAGGTGAAGGGTTGCATCATGTCTGTAGCTTGAGCGTGCAGTCCAGCATTTGCTCTTTCAGGCGGTTTGCCGCTGACTCGCATTCTTGGCTCCATTTCCACTTGACATCTTTCCGTAGCAGCTTGTACAAAGGCTGAGCTGTTATATGTAGGTCCTTTAAAAACGGCTTATAGTACCCTAGCATCCCTAAATATCTTCTGAGCTCCCTGATGTTTCTTGGTGAAGGAAAGCTTCTTATTATTTCCACATTTTCCGGCTCTGGGTATAAGCAACCCGGTGTAAGCACGTGTCTTAGGTACAGTATTGGACAATGAAATTTAGATAGTTCAGAAGGGGCAACTACAAGTCTACATCGATTAATCATGCCTGGTTATGGGAAATCCTTAGTATTACGAATTTGTTAAATTCAATAAACGAATAATAATAACCGCAAAATAAATGCAATACTATATCTCCTATTGCAACTGAAAAAAAAATTAAATTTGTTGAACACAGAATGAAGTCAGTCAATCACATAAACTGCAAATCTCCATTTATGGAATCTGGATAGGCCATGAAAAGTGGTGGTTTGTTCACAGTCTCAGGAAAAAAAGTATCGTTATGCGTGACAAAACCTATCTCTAAAGTATTCGATTGACTTTAAAATACTCCATTACTCCCTTTAGTTATAAATATAAATAGAGCAACAGTTTTAAAATTGATTTTATCTTAAAGTCGATTTGAAAGTCAATTTTTCGTTTTTTTTTAAAGAAATACATTCAAGAAACGTTGAATTTAGGAATAAAAAACCGTGGAAAGACAAGCCTGGGGAATGAAACCTGAAAAAAAACAGCCAATGGGAAAAAAAACACAAACAGAAAGATTTCCGCAGAACAAAAGCCTAAGGAAAAAGGAATGGACAGTAAGCTGCCAATGGAAAAATATGCCATGAAAATTTTTTTTAAATGTCGGAGATAACCGTAGGAAAATGGCCAAAGGAAAAACAATCTGAGGAAAATTGTGGAAGGCAAACAATCCGAGGAAAAAAAACGAGGAAAGAAAACGCAGAAGGAAAAAAAAAGAGTTTCCTAGTGAAATTACTTACCTAACCAACGGTTTTTAATATCCCTAATGCGTGGTGCAGTAACAACCCAGACTACTGCACTGTGACTGAAGTTGGCACCAATGACTTAGTTGTCAACGCGCCATTAAGCCTCAAATCCCCCCCCCCCCCCCCCACCGGCGAAAACACTAAACAAAGCAGTAAATAGCTTCCATCAGTTATCTCCGTGGCCTTTTTTTTCGCGGCTTCTTTTTTTCTTTAACTTTTTTCAGTCTTCAGTTTAATCTCACATCCGAATTTTCATTTTCTGCAGTGTGTTGCTGGCAGTTGTGATTACTAGAGGTTTTACAATGTTTATTCTTCCCGCTAGAATCTCTTCTAACCCCCCCCCCTTGCCACCACGTCCTCCTCCGTAACGCGAAGCGTGGTCTGACTGAATAGTGTCCAAGGGACCATGCCGAGAAAAGAAGCTCATGAGTTTATTATTTTCATCAATCAAGAACGAAAGTTAGAGTTTCGAACCTCTAACTATAAGTTGAATTGAAGATTTATATTATTAAGAAACTGTAAGCTGATCTGGTTGAACGAATACCGACCATGTTGATGTTTTTGTCACCTTGTATTTCGTATCCTCTATCCATTAAGAGATTGACTCAGTACATATCGTTGATTACCTACAATCCAAAACTGCAGCACAAATTCCCAGTTAGAAGTTGCGCTACAGGCGAATTTTCGGTGATATCACCAGTAAAGTTACTTGTGAGTCTGTCACCTTCCTCAGGCCACGAAACTACTACTTCAGATAATAAACAACTTTCACTTGTTGTCCATTTTGCAGACGGTCGTTATATACACTATTTGAAAATCCCGTGCTTCTCAGTTGTCACTGGATGCGTCACTTGTCATCCTAGTGGGCCTTAGTAGCCAGCTATTCCATTTAGCATTGAGGCGAGTCGACAGATCTGGAGTGACTAGTTTAGCCACTTGAGGATATGCTGGTTCCTGAGTATTCATGAGAGGCACACCACCATTTTGAAAATGTTGGATTGCGATGGTTTCAACAGCTCGCAGGTGTGCTTCATTGCTAGTATTTGCTTTCAACAGAATGCTTGCATTTAGCCAATCTGTCTGGTGTTTGGTATTTAATTCATGCATAGCAATGCTGTTTCTACGATCATTGCTTGTTGTATCTGAGTAGTGTTCATTGAGACATGTGTAACTCGCCTTTTTGTTTCCCCAATGTATACACTGGCACAGTGTTTACAGGTCACAGTATAAACAACATTCTTGGTGTGAAGGATTGCAGGTGGAAGCAGCTCCACTGGGGATGGAGAGGGATCAGGAGTGAGGGGAGAGAGGGGAGGGGCATTGGGGTGGTTCAAAAGAGATGATTGTTGAGGTTTGACTTTGGATCTGGTGGCGTACTTAAACACTGTGTAAACACTGTGCCAGTGTATACATTGGGGAAACAAAAAGGCGAGTTCGCACACGTCTCAATGAACACTACTCAGCTACAACACGCAATGATCGTAGAAACAGCATTGCTACGCATGAATTAAATACCAAACACCAGACAGATTGGCTAAATGCAAGCATTCTGTTGAAAGCAAATACTAGCAATGAAGCACACCTCCGAGCTGTTGAAACCATCGCAATCCAACATTTTCAAAATGGTGGTGTGCCTCTCATGAATACTCAGGAACCAGCATATCCTCAAGTGGCTAAAGTAGTCACTCCAGATCTGTCGACTAGCCTCAATGCTAAATGGAATAGCTGGCTACTAAGGCCCACTAGGATGACAAGTGACGCATCCAGTGACAACTGAGAAGCACGGGATTTTCAAATAGTGTATATAACGACTGTCTGCAAAATGGACAACAAGTGAAAGTTGTTTATTATCTGAAGTAGTAGTTTCGTGACCTGAGGAAGGTGACAGACTCACAAGTAACTTTACTGGTGATATCACCGAAAATTCGCCTGTAGTGCAACTTCTAACTGGGAATTTGTGCTGCAATTTTGGTTTACGTAAATCATACAATATGATTGTAGGTAATTGTTTAAAAAACCAAAGTAGACTATCACTTAAGATTTTCAAAAATACATATCGTTGGCTTAGGAAATAAAGTTAAAGTTTGTAACTGAACGTTTCACGACAATCTGGTCACAAAACATAGGACAATTAAACCTCGCACACACAGTCTCCAATATCAACTTGCGTGTTACGAATTAGCCTTCAATCCCTTTTTTAGTTTTATTTTTGGCTGGTTTGAGGCGGGGATTGCCCCCACCCCAGCGTCCTCCTCCCCACCCCCTCTCAGTGATTCCGAGGCTTGTTCCATCACTAATTAAAGGAAAAAAGAAAACTAAGCCCAATGTCCCGGAATTTTCATTTGCAAATTGCATTTTGTCGGTGAATATTAGTTCCTAAAGTAAAATCATTAACACTATTTTCTTACACCCACCTAGGACAAAAGTGCCAATGTTTAAACCGCACCAAGCCTTGTCCTATCCAGACTAACTTATTGAAGCTCAGTCTGCAAGTCGGTGTTCACTTCGAAAGCCCCTACCCGCATGCAAGAAGTGGACTCATCGTCCTAGAGTGTCTAACAGCTAAACCTGACTTAATTTCATACTTATACAGTTTATCATTATCCAACCTGTAACATGAAATAAGCATATTCGTAATTTCTGAAAATATTAACTTAAAACAATTGAACTTTAGCAGCTATTCAAGCCCTGGTGGAAGTAACCCATAAAGGAGCATAGCAGAGAAACCTACATTTTTCTGTCTAAATTTCATTGTCCAATACTGTACTTCAGTTTCTGCATACGGAGCAAAATCTTGGATATGTTCACTGTGAGTCCCGCATCTTGCAGCTTATGTAAAACTTCAGCTATGTGCCTTACATGGTCCTCATACGTCTCCAAAAATATGCATAAATCATATGCATAAATCTGTGTAGATCACAGCTAAGGTGTATAAGCTGAATCCTAACACGGTATCCATCAACCTTGTAAAACATGTTGGGGCGTTCGTCAGTCCAAAAGGAAATACATTAAAGCAAAAATTCCTGTAGAAACTTATAAACGAAGTTATGAGCTTGGATTCTTCAGCTAGTGGTATCTACAGAAAGCCTCCCTTTAAGTCCAAAACACTAAAAATGTCACCTTCCCCAACATTGCAAACACTTGGTCGATGCTATTTGCAACCATTGCGTCGATTGGAGTCTTATTGATGACGCCCCTAAAATCTGGTGGTCCCCCATATTTCGGGACAAAAACGGTGCTGTGCTCCAGGGGCTGATGCATGGTGATAGCACCCCATTTCGTAGCCAGTCTGCAATCTGGTCATCCATTACCTTCTGAGTGCCCAAGATATCAGCTCGATAAGGGATGTGAATTGGCTGGATTTCTGACTCCAACACTATCTTGTGCTCCATGAGATGAGTTCTTCCCAGTCTATATATGAGCACGCTAGGGAACCTCTTCAAACACTCCCTTCATCCATCTTGTCCAACTGGAGAGTAATGAGCTTTCTTGATGTGGCCCTCAATTACTTCCCAGTCTTCATCTTCTTGTGTGCGTTTTTGTTCATCAGACACTACTGATGTCAATCCACAGGACATGGATTCTTCAATGGTAGGAAAGGGGTGAAGTGGACCTACTCCAACTCTCCATCCATTGTCCTTGATGTTGATCACGATGCCGGCGTGGAACATAAAGTCGCGGCTGAGCACGACCTCATCACTTGCTCCTGGAAAAATAAGGATAGGTTGTTTTACCATATTCCTGCTTCCATCCCAAGTGAAAGTCACCGAATCCTTGGGTGGCATAGTAGGTGGTGTAGAGTTGTACCACCCTAATCTGTACCCACGAGGATCAAGCGAAGCTAACGAGCATTTGGAGTATTGTTGTTGTGTCCTTAGCTGGCATTCCCTGCAGAGTCATGATTTCCTTATCTCCTTTCTTCTCAGTCTGGTGGTCTGCTCCTGGTGTGTCGGCTTGTAGTCAGACCACGCCAAACTTGGCTCTATAGAATCTGTTGCTGGGACGGGCTGCCTGTAAGCCCTTTGTCTGATGAGGAACTTACATATCTCCAGGCCCTCACTGGCTAGCTGCTTGAGCGTCTCAAACTTCCTACCCCACAACAAAATCATTAAATCCGGGTGACGCTGTGCGAGGCATTTCTTGACCTGGGTTAACTCCAGCATAGGTGGGTCCAGTCTCTCGTAATACTCATTTACACTCCTGATAAAATGAGTCATTGGTTCTGATTCCGCCTGGAAATGCTGGTCCAACTCCTGTTGCAAGTCTTCCATGTAACAAGAGCTGACAAAGTTTAATGCCTTGATGAATGCTCCTAATGTAGCGAATGGCCCTGCAAACTGTCTCCCTGCTCTGCTGGTCCATGTAGCGAAATCGGTACAATGGGTGACAACATTATTGAATCGCTAAGAAGGTAAGTGTCTCTGTACTTTTTCAGCGCCAACAAAAATTTGTGTGGGGTCCTATGATCGGCATACTCGAGAAATTTTGGCAAAGGGACCTTTGGCGGCCTGAACCCAATCATGTGGTGTGGGGTCTCAAACCTCTTCTCTTGATCCCCTGAGTCTCCTGGCATTGAAATTTATACTCTAGGTCCAATACTTCTTGAGTTAGCATCCGTAGGCACATTTGTAGAAATCTCACGTTGGTCACTCTCTGTTGCCACTCCGGCGTCTTGTAGTTCTCTTCTTAACTCAGAGATTGGTGGACGAATTGTTGTTCTAGCACGCACCGTTCCGAAGTTACAGTCACTTGAAGTTTCAGCTGGAAGTAGCTTATGAGGGTTGCTTTGTGCCGCATCCTCTTCCACCTGCCTGCCAAAAAAAGGGTCCTCGCTTAGGCGGAGAACCAGCCTAGTTGTAGCACCGCTTTCTCCTCTGACGTAATATTGCACTGGTGACCCACATTCTGCCGCTTTTAAGAAACCCTCACTTCTCTCTCTGCTGGCTACCACCGTTCCTGCTTGTGGACAAATGATAGCTGCGGGCATAACTCATTCTGTTTGGTTGGCCATCGCAAAAACCTCTGGTCGTGGACAACCAACTTCCAAACTTCTTGTATCCTGAGTGAGCGTGACGCACGTCGTATTTGGATGTTGACGAGACGTTGGGCCCAAACTAGACGAGTAAACACTCATTGAAAACGTGGGACGAAACTGTTGTATGTGTTTTGCTGCAGACAGATCGTCAACACTTTTCGATTTACTACAGATGGGCACGTGATCGTTTGAAGCACGGAGTCTGAAAAGGTTGATCCGTCGTCCGTGTGCAGTCCTGGTTACTGTTATTCATTAGGTTGACTTCTTGAAGTCCCAACTGGTTCATGACGCAATGAATAAGTCCTGGGTTGACAGGTGCTAGTGAGATCCAGTCCATTAGAGAAAGCCTGTCTCTGTGTAACTTGTTAACAACTGTTGACAATTGAGCGCCAATCGTCATTAGACGTCCTGGATTCACGTCACACGTCACTTTCCGTCCTGCTTCTACAGTATGGCATACGTACGGTAGGGTATCTTTTATATCTGATTGCGTAGCATGGTGACTTCTAGAAGTACACGGGTCTGGTATGAATGGCGAAGCTGTTCTGACCAGGCTCCATGATGCTTGGTAGTCATCCAGGTTCGGTGGTGATCGTAGTGTTAGTGACGATGAACGGTAACCCACACTTGGTCTGTCGTCATGCAGACGTTTACTTGCACTACATTTAAAAAGTGGCGAAAGTGGTGTCATTCTTCTCGCTGGTTCACTCTGTGTAGCACTCAGGATAAAAAAAACATCAAGTTTGTTGTCTTCAAACAAGCCTACACTGTCTGGGTTAGAGCTAGTACACTCGACACTACCTGTCGTGGCATTAGATCTCGATTGATGATGGCTAAGTCGGTATTAAACGGTGATAACGACGATGAATCCTCATAGCCCATCAAGCACCTACATTTATGGTAACACGCACATCTGATGTCTCTGCAAATTGCACAGTGCACAGTACACAAACATACATGTTCTTCCTGACACTAAACAATACCCTCGACAGGTCGGTATCGTTTCTTCTAGCATAGGAGGCGAACACTCCATCATCAAACTTCATACGAATCACTTGCGGCACTGTTAGCACTGTAGTCACCATCAAAACTATCTTGAACACTGGCAGCATCGATGTCGCTAACGTCCGGTAAATGCTGCTCATTTACTACTGCAGTACACATTGTAGCGCCATCTGTTGCCTGGCTGTACCCTGCTGTAGGTGGTGTACTCGCCCGTGGCATCCAGAAACTGTCACTTTCTGTATTTTTACTTATATCCAACAATGCCTGAACACGTACGCCATTGTTTGTAATACTGTTGTCACTTGCACTTGATTCACTGTCGGACACGTCACACGTTGTAAATCCTGTAGAATTGTCACTCCTGCGCACCTTGCCACTTGTATTTTCCACAGCGCAATCTGCACTGTCAGTTCCAGAATAGTGGCCAGCTTGGCTAACCTGGTGTTGTTGTTCTTCTCCCTGAGACTGATAGAAATCGTAGTCCTTTGGTTCATTCTCAGTGTGGGCTCCGCTGCACGCTTGTCCTTGGTCCTTAGGACATGCTGTAGCACTCCTCGTTCCCTCACCGTTGGCACTCCTGCCTCGGTAACGAAATTTCCCTGATCGCTGACGACACTGCAGTCACAACCGCTGTCGATGTCGTAGTGAACGCTGTAGTAACCTTAGCTCAAAATACGATCCATGGTAGAGGAAGAATGAAGGGATTTTGCACTGTGATGTTGATAGGCTATCTTTCCGTTGACGTCTTTTCTTCACAAAAACGGTCCAAATTCCGAAGGAAATTTATGGAACAAGAAGTAAGTGTGTTTTCACAAAATAAAAAAAAATTATTTCGTACACTGTCCTCGTCGGAAACACTAATAGCAACATTGTTCGTTTGTAATGCACTCTTGGTTGCCGAAACTCCTGTTCTGGTACACTATTGTCAGTTTGCATTCCACTGTCAGTAGTACAACTCCAGAAATAAAGGTAGGGTATAGTGCACTTCAGCTTAGAGTAGCAAAACACGTAGTAAACAAGTTTGTAGTCACCTTATAGCGTCGAAGGATGAAATTTCCGAATTCTTGACGATGATGTAGTGTAGTAGAACTCGACGGAACAATTCTTCACATTGATGTAATTCACTTCTTGAAGTAAAATCTCACAAACAGTACACGAAAAAGTTCTTGAAACAAGTGTAGTACTTCTTCTCTTGGCTGTCGAAAGTCCCTTTCTTGGCCGAAAATAGAGTACGAAGTACTTATAATTTGTGACATAACAGAATATAAAATGATGATGTAACACTAGTTGCATCCAAAATAACGGAGACGAGTCCTATTGCATTCGCATAAAACATAACAGGATCCATTCCTCATTAAATGACGATAAAGTCGTGGCATTCCGTCACCCACTTGTAAAGCCGATAAATCCCATTTATAATATTGTAACAGTTAAGTGATAATCTATAGGCTTAGGCCTTATTATAATTATGGATAATGATGTCCCTGGTGGTAACATACATCTTATATTTCATCCAAAGGTGTTCAATCCAAATATATATATTCCCTACAGATATTCGACCAATGTTCTATGGTTCTACTCCAACGTACTGCTGATTAATCTACCATGATACGTTGATGTAAGATAAAACATGATCTATCGTTCTCTCCTTTCCTCCCGTATGTATATGCACTGTGTTTTATACTAACTAAGGGGCCTACGGCCGGGGCCTCCCTATGGTCCCATAGTGGTAGCCATGGCAGCCATGTCCTTTGACCATGTCTGCTACGGTCGCCACGGGTAGAGAGGGAGCCACGACCACCCTAACCCCCTCGATTGCAAGACACCCCGTTGCTATGTCATCACTGGTGTTACGCCTCGAGCCGGCCGGCAATCGATAATCACATCCGGAATGTATTACAAAACCACAACCATGTGCACACACATACGAGGAAAGTCTAATCGGTTAGCTAAAATAGTAATGGTGGCTCTAGTCAGAAGTCCCTAGAGCCGGCCTGTTACATAACCCCACCCAGAATTTCATCGCCAAAATAAATTCTATAAATAAAATTTTAGCTGACAATTAAACCAGAAATATCCCAAAACCCAATATCGAAAGAAATTTTTGATACCTTCTCGAGAGCGTGACAACCACGTAAATCTCCCGCAGACTACGCCTGGTAAGCAGGTGGAGAATTCACCTTTAATGAAGAAAATACACCAACCTCACATAATGCGCCACCCGAGCGGCACCTGAGCATAACCTCAACATACCGCCAATCAATGAAATGCATTATATAAAAAAAACCAGTAGCTGCAAGAAACCCAAGTGCAGAACAGTAAATAAGAAACCAGGGTGTATTACTCACATAGGCGGTCGGCCATACCGTACACCAACATGAGGGAAAGTTCGCAGGGCGATAATGATTTACATAACCGGCCGCTCAAACAATGCCCACAATGCCTACAACATCCAAAAATCCCACCGCACATAAATCGGAAATGCAGCGGAAAACAGTCCATAAACCAAGCACACCACACTGGCCATCCAAAACAGTCCAACAGGCACAAAAAGTTTTTCACACTCGTGGGTCCAAAATGTCCGGTGTGTCCCGTGGGTTGGTGGGGCAGTCCAGGTGATAAATAGCCAACAACTCGTTCAACTCGTCCACCACCGAAAGAACCGCGTCTAACCCAAGCGAACCACAATCGCCACACTCTATCACAGAAAAATCGCTCTCGGAAGCTGTCGGCATGCTCACGGTCGCAACACTGTCTGACAAAACGTCGGAAAGGTCACTGCAGGGGATAGGGGAGGCGAACTGGCAACTGAAAATGCATCCCCTCCACCTAAGCTCCCAGCTTGTGCACCAGTGGAAGTGTTGTCGCTCGAAGCATTACTGGTAATCGATGCCGATACAGAAGTAGGCGGGGAAATGTCTATAGCCTCAGGTGACAATAAGGCGAAGTCCAAGGGCACAGGAATTACTGCATCAATCCCTCCAGGTGCCGCCACAGCCGAAGCGACAGCAACCGCCGATCAATGAACGTCTTCCAAAATACCAGCTTCCTAACAGCCGCCGAAGCAAATCAAACGCAGCCAGCTGCAACGAGGGCCTTTGGGCCCGCCGTGGGGGGGAGGCACACAAAGAATCCAACCCGTCCACCCTCCGCCAGCTAGAAACACCCGTTACACAAAAATGGTTGGTGGGCAGACGGGGGCGTAAAGGAAATAGGCGTCATGAACATTGCAACCGTGCGGTATTCACGTAAGCGGGGTCCGTAAACAAGGCGAGGTATCATAACGGGCCCGGTATGGCCCCTATGCATTGAAGTGATTGATTGGGGTTAGGCGACTTTCCCAGCGATTAGCCGTTAAGCCGCCCTTGCCCCCCCCCCCCCCCAGGCACTAGGGATCAGGATACGCCTAATTTCGCCCCCCACCACAAGGATGGGGGTACTGGTTGGGATCGGGGGAGGTGGGTCCCTTCTCCCTAACCACCAGTGGGGCCGCACAAAGTGTTACCAAGTTTTCGGACTTTGGTACCGGGCATTGATCTGCGCCACAGTCACCGGGTCAGCTTCCGAGGGTTTCCACAGCCAAGCCTCTTTAGCAGGTTAGGCCGTTTCAATGATCAGTCACTCTACCAGCCCCTAGGCAAAAAGCCACTATAATCCCTACCGCTGAGCACAGAAGGCGAAATCGCCGCAGGTGGAACAGCAGATTCCGCAGCCGTCTGTCGTAGATAAGGTCGACATTGCGTAGCCGTAACTTTGCGGAAATCGCGCCACCCACGTGGGGGGGGGGGGGGGGGCGAAACATTATAAAATGGTAACCTCCATCCGCATGTGGGTAGGCAAAACTCGATCCGCCGAAAAAAAATGCTGATGCTGAGCCGAATAAGATATGTGTAATGGTTCCGTAGCAGCACCTTGCAGTGCACCCCATCTTTCGTCGTCACTACTGTGGCGGGAACCGCGCCGAGCACTATCACTGCTGTTCCCTTGGTATTCCATCTCACAACCCTAATCTACGCAAATAATGGCAGCAAGTGAAAATCCGAATCCGTAATCCAACATCAAGCCAAACCCAAACAAAGTGGACATAGAAAACAGTCGCGGGGGAAAACACGCTGTCTTAAAGAGAAGAAAGGGGGGGGGTAGGAGCTGTAGCCATCCCCACAGCCATAGTAGCCATAGAGGGCAATTAGTCACTACAGCTAAAACCAGGGTATGCAAAAATACACAGAAAATGTTTTAACGTCGGTGCAAAGCAGTCAAAGCCGGAATTCCCGAAAAAGCTAGTCCTGCGCCATCATGACGCAATCTACAATATATGGAAAGGGGCTTTCAAACTTCTCCACTGCCCAAGATACGGCTGGCATCCTATACACAAACCAATGAAGAGCGTGTAACGAGAAAGCTTCCCCAACAACAAACACCCGAGGGCACCAGCAGAAAACAACCCAGCAAACGCACGACCTGGGGAAACAAACGAAAAAGCAGCAGATCAGCTCAAACCAAATCTGGCAAAACTTGCACAAAACAATCGAAATCACCGACAAATAAAATTAAAAGAAGCCCTACCCA
>JAHWFP010201393.1:0-11698 GCA_023313725.1 Lithobius niger | reverse complement strand
GTGTACACTGTGACATCCACTGCAACCACATTGTGAGACCCTTGCTTATCCCAAAAAACTGTGACGTGGTGACACACTCCAAGATGGCAGGGATAAAAATCAAGTCGTTGCAGGCATTGAATACCAATGAAGACTTCTGTAGCTTGAATGTTTCATTGTCGGATGCACTACACTTTGGTTCTGGCTTGAATTATTACATTCTTATTCTGCATTATAACATAGAAACACAGGAGCATCAGGACATCATATGTTGGAAATAAGTATTGAGTAAAAGCCAGTATCGTGCATAATTTAAAACACACTACGATTCGGGAAGTCAACCTCCCGTCTTCAGGTGAAAATAAAACACTAAATTAAAAAAAATTCATTGCAGTATCTGCCGAGTCACCAAATCCATAAAAACAACCCAGTTCAGGCATGTCCGTCCAAGCCTAAATTTTTAAAAATATTTACATACCAAATGATACATGTTGTCAGATGGACATCCGGAAGTTGAGTGTTATCCGTGTATCATTTGGTATGTAAATATTTTTTTTAGTTTTAAAGTTTTATGCCTGGACCATGCCTGAATTGTATTGTTTTTATGGATTTGGTGACTCGGCAGATACTGCCATGAATTTTTAAAAATTTAGTGTTTTATTTTCACTTGAAGATGGGAGGTTGACTTCCCGAAACGTAGTGCGTTTTAAATTGTGCACGATACTGGCTTTTACTCATACTTATCTGCTAAAAGTGCTATAACTACTCAATCAAATATGTTGGAAATGACAATAGTGTTTTAATTGTATTGGTAGTTTTTTCAATGAGCGTACAGTAGTTTAAACGATTTCGTACAATTTTAATAACCGTACAACGTATCTCCATCATTACAGACGTATGACGTGCGTGCGTGCGTGTTTGTACCTCTACTCTTCTAGAACTAAAACACCTACAAAGATGGGAGTAGGACCAGACGAACGATAATTAAATTGCGCTTCGGTAAGGTCAATTTCTATCGCTGTGAATTGATATTATGACCCTCAAATACGCGAAGAAACCTGCAAAAAATAACGTCAACATTTTTTATTAACCCTAATGACGTCGTAGTTTGTTCATGCAAACCTCCTCGGGCGAAGCGAGGCGAAGCGAGACGAAGCAAGCGATGTGGCTAGTCATTACAATGTTCATAAGTTAACTAGCTTCACTAGTAACATTTTGTAATAAATGGAACACTGAAAAAAACAGATTAGATGAAGTCTTTACATGATCCCTGGTTCCAAACACTTTCTATTTGTTATATTTTTTAAGTTAATTGGAGCAAAATACGCGTTTTACAGATTTAATGAGTAAATCCAAGATGGCGGTCAATATGGCAGCGTTCCCGTACTTAGATATTTCTAGACTTTTGATAAGTTGTTGGAGATCTTATTCCAAGTCTAAACACCTTACTTCATTTTTTTTACAATTAGTTTAATGTTTTCACCTAAAATGACTGGACTAAAATTAAAACATTGGCACAATCTACGCAAGCACCACACTGAGGAAAATATACTTTATCAGCAAGTATAGCAAAGCATGCACTTCCAAAGTAAATGCCTTAGCTCTTACCTGAGTCAGATGAGTGAAAGGTTATTGAACAGGGTAACCTGACTGACTGCCCTTTATAAATTATGAAAAATAACTGGGACATAAGCAAACAGATTCCTCCTCTTTAAGGAGGGTTAGTATAATTATCTAGTCAGAAGTGCTCTTAAAAACGCTAACATTTCTAACATAATTTTTATTAACATTTGTATCGCTATCAGTGTTATTATATTTCTACTGTCTGACAGTTATACCAACCTACTTAGCTCAGAAATTAAATTTTCCTCTGCTAATATACTTTGAATTTCAAACTTCCTCAAGCAAGGTAGAGCAATTGGGTCGGATGGCTACGCTACCAAATTCACAGCGGTCCGGCACTTACTTGTTGATTGTCGCCATCTTGATGGTGTTCGCCGTCGTTTCCGTCTTCCGCATGACATTGCGCGTCAGTTGGGCGATAAGTCTGTCCTCCTGTCCGGTGTTTTTCAATTTTTGCAGGAGGTACAGATGTATGACAAGATTTAGGTTAGGGGTTTGAATAACATCTCTGTAATGTGTGGTGCAGTGGCAACCCGGACCACTGCACTGTGACTGAGGTTGGCGCTGATGAACAAGTTGTCGACGCGCCATTAAGCCTCATTCCCCCCCCCCCCAAATTCTCAGAGTTGAAAAAAGACTTAACTCCAAGTGTTCTTCAGCTGTATACCTCGCTGATGCCTTCAGCAAATCTACAAGGATACGGCCAACGAAATTCGTGCACTCTAGTAGCTTAGCCACCCGAAACCATGTTTTAATTAAAGAAGAAACGCTTAGAAATTCTTTCAAAACGTTCACTCCAGAAGCCAAATAAGACACCATAGTACAGAAAATTGATTCAGCTTCTGGGCTCTCTCTCCGGACGCTGAAGTCATTTCCGTACAGCCCTAATTTTCTGTACTGTCATGCTCTATGTCGGACCCTGTTGGGGAACCTTACAGTGCTCCCCCAGACCCCCCATAGTTGATTCGGGTTGGGGTCATTACTTGAAATTTTCTTCCCACGGCCCTGATTCGTGTCTTGTAGGATTTTGGTGTTTGTTTTTCGTAGGCTTTTAAGTTTTGTATAGGGTAAGGGTACTCTCTGGACACACTGTGTTCCGACAGTACACATCTCTGTTCCGACTTACTCACTGTTTCCTTTTGCGGGGGGTTGACCCTCCTGAATGTTCTTGGTGTCGTCGGCCACTTACGGTCCGGCACTTACTTGTTGATTGTCGCCATCTTGATGGTGTTCATCGTCGGTTCCATCTTCCGCATGACATTGCGCGTCAGTTGGGCGATAAGTCTGTCCTCCTGTCCGGTGTTTTTCAATTTTTGCAGGAGGTACAGATGTATGACAAGATTTAGATTAGGGGTTTGAATAACATCTCTGTAATGTGTGGTGCAGTGGCAACCCGGACCACTGCACTGTGACTGAGGTTGGCGCTAATGGCCAAGTTGTCGACGCGCCATTAAGCCTCAATCCCCCCCCCCTCTGTGTACCAACACAACCAGCACACGAGTTGTGTACTAGCAGTGTTTGTGTACCGACAGCTGTACAAAGTATGTGTACTACCACTACACAAACTGTGTACTACTAGTAAGCAACTCGGTGTGTTGGCTGTGCTGGTACACAGAAATGTGTACTGTCAGAACACTGCGTGCTGCAGGGTTTTGCATGTGAAAAAAAAATACTTCCAGCCAGTAGCCACAAGGCATACGTACACTGAATTGTGTATGGTGTAAATTACTGCATGCCATAAAAATTTTTACACGGATTACAAACAAAAACGTCAAGTGTGTCGTAAAAAAAACTTTACGAATCATATATGTAAAAACGTACAGCACAACAGTACTTCAACAGAAGCAATTTTCTCAATTGAACATTTGCTTATTTCAATTAAAAAGTATCAACTTTTATCCTTGTACATTTTAACAAGTAAAGTGAAACTTCATTCATATAACCCTTTTTTTTTACGGCAAACATGACGTTTTTATTTATAATTTTAAAATTTAATATGCTCGACCTTTGGTACTTTACTTTATTTAACTAAAGCGTTGCAGTGCCTTACAGCTAAGATCAACCATAAAGATTTAGAGACAAGACATGATAGATAATATCAAAAACCAAAACTGGTAAAAGGGGCCGCCAAGTTCCAAATGGTTCGGCCCTTCAAAGGAGTGATATCAACACACCAAAAAATTCGCCAACTTAATCGAACCGCTTAATAGTTCGAAGGTTAAATGAAAACTTGAACATTGCTACTTTCGGTAGCAATGTTCAAGTTTTCAACGTCTAAAGTATTATTCGGTGCGATTAAGTTGGCGAATTTTTTGGTGTGTTGATATCACTCCTTTGAAGGGCCGAACCATTCGGAACTTGGCGGCCAGTTTTGGTTTTTGATATGATATCAGTACTTTTTTTTAAATTGTGTATTGACTCAACTCCACTACCGTGCAGATGTGCAATAAAGTGCCACGTCAACAAGAAATTGGTTTTCAACAATATGCTACTACCTTTTTGCCTATAGGCCGAACCATTCTCAAATTGGTCACCTCTTTATAGGTTTTTGGTTTGGTTTTAATTCTGTTGTAATTTGTTTTATTTAGTTAGATTTGGTGTGTTGATATCACTTCTTTGAAGGGCCGAACCACTCTCAACTAGGTGGCCTCCTTACCAGTTTTTGGCTTTGTTTATTTTGCTTTGTTTTTACAGTTGGTTTATTTTTCGTGAATTGGACGCGAATACAATTTTTTTGCAACGTTGTTTAGATTTATCGTGCTACACTAGTGTGTGTCTAGGCACGCACGTCAGTACCGTATACACGTTGTCATTGTCCGAACTTTGGCTGTTCAATGAGAGACGATGCCGACAATAATAACAATGGTTATAACAATAATAGTAGTGAAGGGCAGGTAGTAACAGATTTGAATAAGCGCCGGGGCTAGGGTTTTTTGGTTATGGGGGATGTGTAGGGTGTTTTATTACTAATATTTTGAGGTGTAACTCGAGGGGGTTTGGTTGTATCTTAAGATCGGTATCGAATGTCTTGTAGTTGAAGATAGCGTCCCCCGCACGTTGGTATTGATTCGTGGAGTGTTGGTTGGCAGGTGCGTTGAGTATTGATTTTTTTTAATTAGCTGGAAAGAGTAGAGGGTGGCTCGGCGTGCTATCGATTCGTCCTCTCCGCGCTACTCTGGGTCGATGCGTTGTTTGTGGCAGTCAGTATCGTTATCCCTCGTTCCCTTTCTCTTTGTCGCGCTCCGCATTCACAGCTGCCAGTTCGTCCCCTGCCCGGCGCTCGCTGGTCGTCGTGCTCAGCCGCCGCGACCGTGTCTCTCCTTCGTTTCCCGCGCGCCTGGCCCCCGCTTTCCTTCCCTCACCCAACCGATCGATAGAGCGCGGAGCTGCTCGCTGGTCTGCATGGCACTAGTTGAGGCCTCAAAAATAAATAATTAAAAGTTTTTATTAACGCACATTGCATCGTGCTCGCAGCGTAGAAACAGGAACATTTGATTCTCTTTTTGTAAAATGTGGTGGTCCTTAAAAGGACCGTTTTTTTTTTTTGTACTTACTGAGGATTATTACCAACGTGCGGGGGACGCTATCTTCAACTACAAGACATTCGATAACGATCTTAAGATACAACCAAACCCCCTCGAGTTACACCTCAAAATATTAGTAATAAAACCCCCTACACATCCCCCCTAACCCAAAACCCCTAGCCCCGGCGCTTATTCAAATCTGTTACTACCTGCCTTTCTTCTTCACTTACCAAATCTTCTAAATCGGTCACGCATAATTCCGTAGCGTCCGAATCGTCAGGTTCTGGATAATAATACGAGTTGTATTCGTCAGGAGTAGGCCTACACCGCTTAATCTTTTTCACGATACACATAGTGACAACGCCAAAAGACAAACGGACGAATGAATATTTGAACTGGGTGCTTCAACTTTTTCCCGTTTGGGCTCAAAACGAATTGAAAGAATCATACAAAAACTTACGACAGTAACCCAAATGGAGGAAAAAATTGAAAAAAATCAAGAAGTATGTGGGGGAGAATTATCATTCACAGAGAAAGTTGAAAGATGTCCAAAATTTCAGCTACGTCATCATAAGGAATTACTAAAAATGGCGAACATGCGAGTAAAACGCTTGGAAGAAATCATACAAAGACTGACGAAAGTAACCCAAATGAAGGTACAGTGAACGCTTCGTGATGTCAAAACGTCCTTTTTTTTACCTCTCTGTTTGTTATTTACCAAATATTAATGTAATTAACGAATTACGTTTAAGAATTCATTAGACAGGTACAATATTACATCTTTTGACCGATGTTTTTAAAATCTTACCAAAAAAACACAGTTTTTATTAGTTTACGTCGTGTTCATAGTGTAGAAACAGGAACATTTGATTCTCTTTTTGTAAAATGTGTTGGTCCTGAAAAGGACCTTTTTTTTTTTGGTGTCGGTTAAAGGTGCTTGCTTCTTTTAATGCAAACCCTCTTGTTTTGCCTTTTCATCCTCCAACCTGTGCCGTCTACCTCGTTCTCTTGAATGGTGGTCTTCTAGTAGATCTTCGTTTTTCTCTGGGTCTTCGCCTAGTATCTTCCCATTGTAAGTTATAGGTTCTAAAATTACCGTACCGTACCTACTCCCACGTCTTATACGGTACCTGGCACAGTAAACGTCCTCGTTCCAGGCCATCCTTGAGATTTTCGTAGACATCTCTTGCAACGCTTTTTCTCTTTCGGCACTCTCCTTGAAAACGTTCATTCTCACTGAAAGTACGGACAGGTAATGGATAAATCGGTGTACGCAGCCCGGCGTTTTATACGAATGTTGGTATGTCTAAAGAGCCAGACCTTTCGATGCCCCAACGATCGCACCTGTTTTGAATAATGTCCAAAAATGAGGAAAGCGTCACATTCCCACGCTCGGGTATCGATTAACTTATATATTCTATCCCTCCCTCGGAAAAACGATTAAAATTTGTGAGTACTAACTGTTAATGCTCGTGCTGACATGCTGATACACGTCGCCAGGGCACCTGTTCTCGATCGTTCATTTCGCTGCTTGTCTTGGATGAATTGGCATGGCTGAAAAAGAACTCCCAGATAGCTTAGAGAGCGCTAATCCTGAAAGTGACACGAATCAAGATGTAGATATTCTAGTTCAAAAAATCAAAGCCTGCGAAATCGAACCAAAAATTATTCCAGCTGATTTCTATGGCCATTTACCTGGCTTAAAAATACGTGTATACAATCCGATTTTAACCGAATCTCTTTCCTGCATGATATTTTTTAAGTTAGAAAGAGAAATACAGTATTTACAAGAGCAATATTTGGACTTCTTCGGTACACATTTTAACATAAAGCGAAAACATGGCTGTTTCGGGGATGATGAAAACTTGCGTTACAAATACTCTGGTTTTCGTTTGAAAGCCCTCCCTTGGACACCTACCCTCCGTGCACTGAGAGACTACGTGAACAAGATTACTCAAGAAGAGTATAATTTGGTCGTCGTTAACCGTTTTCAAGACGGGACGGACTGTATGAGTTTTTGCACCGAAGATCATACAATTTCAGCTTCGGAATCTATTACAGCATATCTAACTTTCGGCGCAGAACGGGACTTTACTTTTCGTAACAAAGGTTACGTGGAAAACCAAAGCTTTACGATCAAACTGCGTAACGGCGCCTTGCTTCAACTCAACCCACCTACTAATAGCTGTTATAATTTCGGTGTACCTCAGAGACCTTACGTTTTAGAACCCACAATAAACCTCGGATTTAAAAAAGTTGTTAGGTTTCAAAAGATGCAATATCCTACCTGTCGAATGGCGTCTTCAGCGTAATTCAATATTTAAATTAATATTTGTTAATTAATCAAGTGGCAAAGAAAATCAACAAACGTCATAACTTGTACAATCGCGTGCTCTTCATAGTAACCGTTGACAAAGGATGACGTTTTGTTTCTCTTTAAACGAACCGCCCAATCGTGTGCCTGTAAAAGGACGCCAACTCTTCCCATAGCGTGATGAGTTCGACCAATGAGAGAGACGATTTAAAATTTGGCAACTGTTTCGAACTGAAATGAGTAACGTACTCGTATACGCCTCGTGGAACTGACTGGTTGTGCTTCACTCGCGCTCCTAAACCTCATTTTCAAGCGTATAATGGATAGTTCGGAGACGCACCCCTATTCTCAACCATTATTCGAAGACGACATAGAAGATGGACAGGAGATTGATAGTTCTGAACCTCCTTCACCTCATATTCTTCAGCAGGAATTAACCCACACGTATAGCGAAGCTGACTTCTTGAACAAAACTATTCGTGCTAATCCTGCAGACTTAATGGATAACTCTCAAGAAGTTATTGATCTTTCCTCGAGTGTGACGGAGGTGACAACAGAACCTACAGCTTCTAATGAAGAAGAACCAATACCCGCTTCTGGGAAAGTTAGCGCCGAAACACCCGACGAGAACCGTGACACTACACCCTGGCTTTCCAGCGAAAAACTTAAGCGCCCATACAATGCGTTACTAGAACAGGCGCCAAAGAAGAAAAAAAAGGCATCGAAACGAGGTTTGGCTCTAGAAGAAGTGCGTAGCCTTATCGATGTGAAACGTCGCCCTCAAGATTTGTTTTCGGTGTCCCAGACTGCCATCTTCCAACCCAATCCTAAAGACTTTTTGGTGCTGAATCGTTCCGGACTTTTTGTGCAAGTTAAACCCTACAAAGACGACGTTTACATCTGTGTTAGAGTTTTCACTTTCAGCCAGGTGGAATTAAAATGGCTACCTTCGAGGGTCGGATTAAATCTTGCTTATGACGACTGGGTAATGTTACATCATCCACGCATGTTGGCACTCATCGAAGACGCTATCGACCAATGTGTTAGAAACCGCCTACCAAAAGTTAATGAAACGATTCCTGAAGAAATTGCCAATCCCACGAGTTACCCCACACGACTGCCTGGCGATGTTTTGCAACACCGACATCCTTTGACTGGTCAGAAACGTGTCTGCATCGGTCGTCACTACAATGCCGATAACGTCGTACAAGTAAGCCTACTTCAGTTTCATTCTACAGGACTAAATGAACATTTGAACCCTTTGAAAGGAATCCATTTAAATTTGGATGCTTGGAAGGAACTGGTCAAACATGCAGGAGAAATCAACGAACGTATTTTCATCTGCGAAGAAAAAATGGAAGATGTTTAAGGGACAGTTTTTACCTGTGAAGAAAAAAAATGCAATATTTACAAGTGACAATAACACTTTTCTACTGTGTGTGTGTGTTGTGATGTGTTGTGTGCTTAATTCGTAGAAAGATGAGTGTAAGTATCCATTTTTAACTATATAACACTGTAGTCATTTTTAAATACCTTAAATAATAATAATAATAATAATAATATTAATTCACTTTTTTACTATGTATTGGAACCAAAAAAAATTAGAAATAGTGTCTGTTTTAACGATTTTGTGTTGTGCTGTGTTGTCGTGTAACTACGAAATGTATATGCAACTATTCCTCTTTAGTAAATTAGTTATGATTATAATATTATGAATAATAGGAATAGGCTAGTCATTTTTCTTATTGTAAATAGCTTTACTAATATCCATAACATTTTACTTTTTAATCGTTGTATATCTTTGTAGTTGAATTTTACGTATTTTTAAGTAGTTTAAATAATATCTAGCATCACTTAACTTTTTTTTTTTATTTTCTATTGGAACCAAAAAAAAGTAGAAATAGTGTGTGTAATATGTGTCTTAATGGAATAAAGTTTTAAAAAGTATCATTTCTCATGTTTTATTGCATGCACATATAAAATAGATACAAAGAGTACAGTATTTCAAAATTTGTACGTGAATAATGGTTTAGACATTTGACTATAACATTGAGAGTCGCTTCTAATTTCACCAAATGTGTGTTTGAAAACGTTTCGAACAAATTTTAAGACCTTACGGTCGTTTGCAGTCTTTGTTCGAGGATCAAAGTTCTTAAGCATAAAGTTCAGTGTACGTCCACGTGCAATATTATAGCAAAAAAATAATGTATAAGCACCACATACATTTGAGCAAGGCGACTGAATATTTGAAGTGTTAAACTCGCAGTTTTTACCATTGTTCGCTAAAAAAGCAGAAATGTGGGCATTGTTTGGTTTCTGACCATAAGAATCGAAATAAACACAGTCTTGAGTGTAGGGGTTGATAGAAGCAGCCACCCAGTGAGATCCTTCGGAATCAGATTTGTCTTTGTTGATGATGAAAACACAGGGTTGACGCACTTTGGAACGTGGTAAAAGGTCACATGGGTATACATTCACAAACAGTTTTGCAATTTTAGGATCTGACATAGCCAGTGTTCGTAGTTTTAATGTATCCATGGTGAAGCTACAAATCCATTACAACTGAACGGTTTTTGTCGATCTCGGCAACAGTCTGATAAGAGCAATAGAGAATAACATTTATTGGGTTTGCCAGCGCAGTAGAGAATTTCAATTCTACACGAATTGAGCCCTGTTTAGACAGACTCAAGTGACTTCCAGTCGGACATTGTTCTGGGGTTAAATCAAAACAATGGAGCATGTAGCCTGCTTTATAATCTTCGTAAGTCAGATCCAAACCTTCGTCTTTTTGGTGCTTGCCTGTAGCAGTATAAAGAGAGAGGTAGTCACGGGTGTATAAATTGTTTGTGAAGTCCGGCGTAAAGGGGTGATTCGGTACTGTTCGACCATCGACGCACAAAGCGATGTGATTTAGGTCGAAATGCTGGAAATTAAACGGGTTGGCTAAAAAGTCTCCGCTGTATGCTTTGTTGGTAATTAGTCCTACGGTAATGTGGCAGGGTAATGGTCCAACAATCGCCGAATCGATTGAACCCTCTCGAGCACCAGCAGCAAGTGTAAACACCTTACATTCATTTTTTCTAATTAAATATTTTGAAAATGCGTTTTCCAGGACTTTCGCATGGCTCAGTAAAATATTGGGGCTTGCTTTCACTTTTTTGACGTATAATACTGCTTTGGTAATATGTATTTGTGGTGATTTGGTTGAATCTCCACACATCAAACTAAAACGGTCACTAGAACGAATTAGTCTTAAACGGACGTCAACACCGTTCAATAAATATCGTCCTTGCTGACACCAATCAATGTGTAATCTTCCCAGTAATTCCCAAGTTTTTCCACCAACCACTTTTTGTTTACGCAGTTTCAGCGCGTTATTTGCATCATTAGCGGTTGGGTCTACGTCGTCAAATTGGCCGGCTACGTCCTTAAACCAACCTTGTACACCCAACTGGCTTCGTTTAGCTTCATGACCATAACTTAACAAGTCTTCAATATAACTACGAAAAGGGTAACTTGCGTCGCTTGAAGACACCAAAGTTTCATTGAGGGAAACGTCAATTTGTTGGAATAGGCTATGTAAAATGTTATTTATTGGAGATATCTTATCGGCGGCGGTCAGCGCTGTGCTACCATCAGATGTCACTTTGATATTCAACAATAGTAAACTATCGTTTAAGTCTAAATAATTGTCAGAAGCTGTATTTGTCACTAGAAATTCAATCGGCGCACCTTGTGTAATGGAATTTATAGGAAAGTGTTCTACATGAGTCACTTCACTTGTATCAACAGAGGTAGGGGGGACATCAAAAATCTCAAACCCACCGCTTGGGCATTCTTCAGACAAATGGTGTAGTAACGACATTTTTTATGTAAAATAGTTTTCAGTCAAAGACGTCGGTTTTCCGTTTCTTCTTAGCTTTGGTTTTTCCTCCTTTTTTTTTTCTTCCTCCACCTGATTGAGACTTCAGCTTGCGTTTACGCTTACTGACCTTATGAGTGAGTTCCGGAGGAAAACGAGCATATAACTTCTTTCTTTTTCGACCAGTCCCCGTTTGAGGGCGTCCTAACACGTTAGTCATAAAATCCGATCTTATTTGTCCAAATCTAGTTCTAGCAGCATCTTTTAACCCCATACCAGAGTCTACGTCATCCAAAAATTGAGTACCCTTTCTTAAAAGATATCTACCGGCTCCTGCCGCCAAGTTTCTTACTTGTGGCATTACAAATGGTACTATATAGCGTTTCAGGTTATCAA
>JAHWFP010201389.1:0-10905 GCA_023313725.1 Lithobius niger | reverse complement strand
GCCCGCCCACCCCTTAACAACCTCCTGTGATTGTGAAATGATTATATCCTTCCATTTTTGGATGAAGTTGGTGTTTCCAGTGTGTTTGCAATGGTGTTGTAAGAACGTTACAGTCCCCGAACTTTTCGTAATTTCTTTTCTTGTAGGCATTTTCCAACTGCATGTCGCCTCAACGATCAGAATTTTAAAATGCGTCGCCTCAAGTCTGAATTTGTAATGTTAACTTTGGCAATCGCTGCCGTATTATAAATATACGATCAGTAGCTGAGCTATCTGCCTGAGGGAAGGGCGATTATTATCGATTATTGCCCATTAAATTTTCATGGCCAGGCCGGGAAACGTGTGTAGTTTATGTGTGGCGAGTTGATAATCGTGAGAGTCAGTTTTAGAAGTTAATTAGAATTTTGTGGTTAGGTCAGGAGAGGTGTTTACACTGTGATTTTTTTTTGTATGAATGCTGTAATCTTTTTTTTTAAATATAAACTATAGATCCAATACGGTCGTCTAACAGACACAAAATTTTAGAGCCCTGTCGTAAAACGAATGAAAATAAGGATACTGTGCACTGTACTGATTCAGTCGAGAAGAGATAAATCAAAATTTAGCAGTTTCAATTTCAGTGCGTTTAATTCAGCACTGCATGAAATGCTGTTCGAGTTAGGAATAACAGTGTACGTTGCGTCGTGGAATTAATACACACACTAGTGTGTCGCCCGCAAGATTCAGCAACAACATTAACGACCATCCTATCCAGTTAAAATACACATGAGCGTGGCGACCACTAGACACTGTACAGCGAAGGCAGTTTGGTTGGTTTCAGGAATCTAAGGAAAAATAACAATACGACAGAACAAAACTGAAAATTCATTTGATCGGGAAACTTTATTTGCCTGACAAAATAAAAAGTCACGATTAGTGACACGGCTTACCGTTTTCTTGTTAAAAAAAAATGTGTGACAATCTTGAATTGTGTGACTAATTTCACAAAAATAAATTCCTATAATTGCGGTGTAGAAAGCTGAAATTTGCCGATAGCTAAGATTTAGCCGAGGGATGTGCCTTTTGCTGATTTGGTGGTAAGGGAAGGGTAAATTCAAAGTTACCAATCAATCTAAATAATATATTAAAGACAGAGTTACTGCATTTTGTTGTTGTTTTTACTTAAGAGAGCCCGAACCGAAACCGAGTTTTCTCCCCAAAATTATTTTGAATAGGTTATTAACTGTAATAAAAGAAAACTGAACAAAAAACGGCTTTGCCGTTTAGAAAAAAAAAATTAGAGCTCGTATCCCCATACTCACAGCCGTGAAGGTACACGAATAAAAACGGATTAGAGTTCACTCGAACGCAACGAACTATAATTTGAACTCCAATACCAGGAAACAAGGACTGTTTTTGATCAATGGTTACGAAAGAAAGTCTGTTTCGTGTGAGTGGGTATATGTGTATTTTGAGTGCATTTATTGTGAAACAAGCAGACTCCTAGTGAAGGCAGTTTTTTGCCTGTGTTTGTGTTTGAAGGTCGTTTGAGGTGGTTATATATAGTTCGTTTGAGCAAAAGTATATGAACCAGACAGGAAGAGGTTTCATATACTTTTGGTTTGAGTAATTACGTGTTCATTTTGTGTATGCATTTTTATCTTTCAATGTTGTAGCGTTTTGCTGTTTATGGCGTCTATTTTGTGGGTTTGTGGGTTTACGTTTTGCGAATTGGAGTTCAAATTATAGTTCGTTGCGTTCGAGTGAACTCTAATGCGTTTTTATTCGTGTACCTTCACGGCCGTGAGTATGGGGATATGAGCTCTAATGTTTTTTTGTTCAGTTAATTGGTTGGCTTTTTTCGCTTCCTTTTTATTGTAATTGCTACGGTCTGGTCTATCATGTGGCCACTGTCCACCGATTTTTGTTTTCGAAAAAACGGAACATTAGAAATGCATATTTATGTTCAGGTTCCGGCCAAGGTTTGTTCCATGATTATTATTTTATGGCAACACACTATCGTGGGTCTAGATTTAGCGTGTGTCATCTCGATGAGTATTTGATTCTGAATTGTTGCAGTATCATGGCAAACAATCGCGGAAACAATTCAACTGACTTCCCGAAGCCCACAGTGAAGAAGTAAATAAGCCACTCAGTCGTGTCGACCGCCCAATTTTGAGGCCGTAGACTTCGCACCAAATGGTTTAAAACTTGAAGATTTAAGGAAAAATCAAAACCATTTAATTTTTGTTCTCCACAACGAGCTAGCCAAAAGGGTACAAAGGGTTTAACGAGCGTTAACCACTCCTGGTCATCTGCCCGAAGCCCTAAGGCCCTATGTCTGCAACAGCCAGATTCCCAGGCGGTCACCCACCCAACGAGCTAGCCGACTCAAACAACGACAATGTTACTTTCCCGGCACCCAATCATTGTTGCATCTTGTTCGAGTGACCTATAATCTTGTCCGCCTCGCCTATTGTAACTTCGTTGTTTACATGTTGTAGCATTGTAACATTTTGACATTGTTAGCCGCTCCTCCTCCTTAGATTTAGATTTAGGGCGGGCTCAGGGCCTAGGGTCAAGGCCCCAATAAAACCAATCAATCAATCAATCAATTCTCCTCCTGTTCATTTTCTGAAAATTCTCGTGCCCAAAGGAACTCTAATAAGACTATTTTCTAATGAGACCATTTTCTGAGGAGTGAGATACAATAATGTCAGGGCCCGTAGGGAAAGTGTAAGGAAAGTGTTTGATAACATATTTATCACACTACTAGCATCGTACCCGGCTTCGCCCGGGGTTTTCTTTAGCCCCTGTTTGTTTCCCAGTCTTCGGTCGGTGTTGCATTAACATTAACTGCGACTGGCTATTTTTCTTACTGTAAGTTTCCCTTTTCCTCCCATCTTCTCCCACCCCTTTCATGCCATCATCTCCCTCCCCTCACCTTCCCCTTTCCTCCCTTCCTATCCTGTCCACACAGACGCACTGCCCCACTCCCTGTTTACCGCTTTGGCTTGTGACGTCATTTATCACTGTTGCCTGAACGTTGACTGAGCTTGGTTGTTGTTTGGGATGTTGTTGTTCAGTTAACGGATAATCATATGCTTATTGGTCAAAGACGCAATGCCTCCCATACGGGCATTTGCCATTCAGGCCCTCCTCCTCACTCTCAATTTGTCGCTTTGGTTTGCGCAATCCGTACCGTGTGAAAAATAACTATCCTTCGTGCGTGACGTCATTTAAGACATGTCTCTGAGATGACCGCGCAGAGCCAATTGTTATTCGAGGCAACAATGTGCCAAATACAACTTCTTTTCAAGGCAACAACGTACCACTTTCAATTTCTAGCCAAAGAATTGACACACTCGCCCGTTTTCATTGTCGAGGTTTTCCTTCCGGGGATCGTCGTTGCTTCATTTCTGCCATGAGACTTTGGTTTATAATGTAAGATTTCACGATCTCAATCCAACAACAATAGGCTAGCACGGGCACAACGAAGAACGAATCGTGCTGACGTTATTTTGCTTAGAGCTCCACAATTCAACAAAGATGTTATTGTTCACAGCATTGTTATTCCTTGTGTGTTGAAGGGGAATAGGTCATTGAGTTTTCGTTGCTTGAACGTTGATGCATGGGTCTTTGTAATCAAGAAACAAATACTCTGTACACGAAAAGGTTTTACTGGTTGTTGTCTGAAGGGGCTATTCGTTGTTGAGTTTTCGTTGCTCGAACAATGATAGGACACTGCGGGATTGAGTAACAATCCATACACACAAGCAGAGATGTTGTTGTTGTTGTTGTTGTTGTTGTTGTTGTTGTTGTTGTTGTTGTCGTTCTTTTGCATCTCAGTCCTAAACCATTGTTGCAATCCCGTCGTGTTCGATTGTTAAAGGAGGACTGAGATCGTGAAATTGGGCTGATGACCGGAAGCGGTAAGCAATTAACGTTATAAAAAGCCAGCAAGTGCACATGTATACATTAAAATGCGACGTTTCGGGATTTATCGTCCCGTTGTCAAGCAAAAATATTTTATAGCATAAGCTACAGCGTAAGCACTCGATAAAACCCTTTTATTAATCGTGAAATTGGAATTGAATTGACTTTATTTAACAAGCAAAAATTAATGTGCAACTTAAAGACTAGACACATAAAACGACACCTGAAAGCACGTGCGTTTCAATAAATGGTCAAATTAAACCAATCTACCAGCCGTACGAGGCTCGTAGCTTCTTTAGTTCTTTTTTATTTATTGTAATTCCAAAATATCACAAAGTCCACCACGGAGCTGCATGCACCGCTGCCAAAATTAGCAGCTAACAGCTAACATATATAAAGGAAATGCAAAAAATAGGATCATCATTCAAGTTTAAGTGTGTGTTTATTAAAAGCTAGGCTAGCCTATTTGCGTCTAATTTTACTTTACCTATGTCAAGTAATAGCAGAATAATTTTTTTTTCACTTACAGAGTTTTACATTTATGCCTAGGCAGAAAACTCTTGTTTTTTTTTTTTTGCAGCATTTAAAAAGTAGGCATCAATCAGTTTCATCTTTTTTTTCTTCTGAATAGCTTTCTGTCTTTCGTCTTGTCGTTTTTCTGTTTTGTCGTCTTGTCAATTTTTTCACTTCATCATTCAGTTGCTTCAGTGCTGCCTCCACCATCATTTGCGTAACAGTCACGTCTTTAATGGAATTTTTATCATGGTTACTTCGAGTTTTTAGTTGGCTTCTTTCAGAAGGGTTTTTCGTACAATCACTGCGCAGACACAATCGCTGCACAGGCAAGAGCAGACAATTACACACGCACGGCAGCTAGCGAGTGTCTTATGGCTTCTACGAAACCCGAACATATAAGAAATATAGATTTTTTCCACTAATTATTGGAAGAATATAGGAACCTCTATAAATTATCAGAAACGAAGGAAAATATAGGACACTGCGAACATGGCTCAAAAATACAGAATAGCAAAATGTATGTAAATCGATTTAATGCATTGCAAATCAGAACTAGCTACGGATAAATACGTCAATCTTACATTGTAAACCAAAGTCTCGCAGCAGAAATGAAGCAACCGCAACGACGACCACCGGAAGGGGAACAATGAAAACGTGCGAGTGTGCCAATTCTTTGGCTTGAAGTTGAAACTGGGACGTTGTTGCTCTGAAAAGAAGTTGAAATTGGCAAATTAAAGGGTTTACCGAGCGTTAACCACTCCTGTTCATCTGCCCGAAGCCCTAAGGCCCTACAACAACAACCTCGACAACTATTTACTTTAACAATAATCCTTCTAACTAAACACCGTGGTAATCTCAAGGGCAAGTATTACATGACGTCATGCACAGTTCGTTTTCACACGGTACGCATCGCTTAAGCCACAGCGAAAGACTGGGAGTGGGGGGGGGGGGCGGCGCAGGAAGTGAGCTGTCGCCATTAAGCATACGATTACCCATTAACTGAACCTAAAAGTGAATTTCTGTATAGCAAAGAGGAGGAAAGGAAGGAAACGAAGAGGAGAGGGAGAGGACGGGATAAAAGGAGGACGGGAGAGGGGAGGGAGAGGATTGGCGGACAGGGGGAGTGTTACACAAACAAAAATCGACTGTTGCAGTGAACGATCAGGCAGCACCGAGTATACACTGGGAAACAACCACGGGTCAAACAAATCCCCGGGCGAAGCCGGGTACGATGCTAGTGATAATATATAATCATTACGTAGATAAAAATAAACATTGTGGCGAGAGAAGAAATTATAGTATTAATTTTTTAAGGTCATTGAAACGACAAAATGTTCCAATATTTGTCTGGTAGTTTTTTACATATACTTGGCCTGTTTAAGGTTACGTTTTAGTTTTAGGTATTAGTTGCGATGCGAAAGAGATTAAGTTAGCTTCTCTTGTCTTTCTGTATCCATTATAACTTTTTGAACTTAGTTCAAATTTTACACGCGTATTCTATGTCCTATTTACGGGTTTAAAATGTATTCGGTTCTAGCGTGTTTTCTATTCTTAGATATTTTCGAGACGTGACAGGTTAGGTCAAGTGTCGTTTCGTTTCCCTAGGAGTGGACATAATTTGGTACTCCATATTTTTTACGTTTACTAAAGACGCCACTCATATTCGGTTTTCTCTTTATCATTAAAACTGGGGTATCCTCAGGATTTCTGCAAGAGGCGAAAATTTTTTTGAGAGAAATTTACCAATTCAGACGGAAAAAGCATGAAAGGGAGAAATTATTCAGCTGCAAAATATTTAACGGGTGAAACAAGAAAAATTGGTGGTTTTATCCAATTAAAATAACTTCAATTTCAATAAACAAGTATATCAAAAATCAAAACTGGTAAAAGCGGCCGCCATGTTCCGAATGGTTCAGCCCTTCAAATGAGTGATATCAACACACCAAAACATTCGCCAAGGTAATCGCTCCGCTTAATAGTTCGAATGTTAAATGAAAACTAGAAAATTGCTACTTTCTGTAGCAATGTTCAAGTTTTCATTTAACGTCCAAAGTATTATTCGGTGCGATTAAGGTGGCGAATGTTTTGGTGTTTTGATATCACTCCTTTGAGAGGCCGAACCTTTCGGAACATGGCTGCCCCTTTTACCAGTTTTGGTTTACGAACACATTTGCTACATTTTCGTTATTGCTCTCATACAAACCAAAATTGTTGTATAACAAACCATATCGCTACGTAACATGAAATTACTCTGATGTCATTACCAACAAACAATTATTGTTTCGGTTTCGGCAGTTTGCAGTGAAAATTCAGAATTACTGCATGCTTCAAATCAGTCGCATACGTTCATTCCAATTGTTTAATAATAACTAAAACAACGTATACAAGGGATACTTAGACCGTATGATACTTTGGCCAAAATAGACGAACTAGTTTGCGTACGCACAACAGCGCTGCTAATAGAGGTAGCCAGACTTTTTTTTTTGTTAGTTTCTTTGAAGTCCTCTTCATGGGGACACCATACAGTGTCTCTGTAGAATTAGTTCTGCAGCCCGGAGGCGCGAAGACAGTTTTCCTTGCTCAAACACGTTGTAATTATTGTCTAAAGAATTAGGTGAGTAGACCTACAACCCAAATAATTATTCCAATTACGAATCTGTCGTCCGTTACGATGTCTTAAGAACTATCTCGTATCAAATACTTTCGAATAACATTATTTGTATCAAGAAAACATTATGATTGCATGATGATGCGAGCGGAAAGTATCTGCCTGGTCAAAGTAACCCCAAATTGTGTTATGTATCCTACTGTTCATTTTATCTAAAAGATGCTTGTGTGGTCAATATTTACTGCTCTGGAGGCTACGTTGATTGCTGTGTGCCTTTTCCATATATATCAAGGAGGGTTTTATTACCCAGTCAATGTATACCCTGGGAGACGGGGGAACTTTGACCTGATACTTTTTATTTTTTTTTATGCAAAATGGTGCACTTCAATTAAAAAGATTCGTTGTATTTTTTAGGCCCACAATACTGGAGACTAACATGGTCAGAAGTTCAAACATACTGTATGTCTCTATATAGTAGATATTTCTGTTTAATTTTTAAAACTGGTCAAAGTATCCGCTATTACGGTGTTTGTTTAGGCAGAACGAGATTTTTGAGCAAATAAAGGGAAATACCCACCAAACTGAGAGGGTTAAAATGTGTTTGCTTTGAAAACCCTGGGTAGCCCACTGAGATGCAAACGTTCAATACACAAGTTCGTGTGGATGTAAGACTCCATGACCGAGGGAACACGGAGGTTTCTTACGTCGTTTTATCTTAAGACGACTTAACCTACGTCGATGTAGTGCTTAGAGCGTTTTAAGAACGCCCGTGTAACCGCCTAAAACCATTTTCAAGTCGCTTTATCTCAAACCACCTCGTTACGTCGACGTAAGGAGTTGAAGCGCTTTAATAACCTACGTGTACCCACCTAAAACCCATTTTCTACATCACTCTAAGGACCGCTTTCCTGTAATTGGTTGAAACGAGTGCACCTAAACGTCTGGAAGGTAGGGCGGGACCTGTCACTTCCTTAAAACGAACTCGAAAGCCCAGCTAGTTGAATGGGGACATGGGAATAGAGAGGGGTTTGGTTGATGGGGGATTAGATAAACACGACGCTACAGCGACTTAGCAGAGACTACCGTGTAACCGTTGTCGTTTTAACTCACTCCAGCTTGAATGTTCGTGTAACCACCTCTCTCCTAAAGCGACCTCAGTTCAAGTCGACGTAAGGTAAAGGACATAAGAAACCTCCGTGTACCCTCGGTCTACGTTGTTGTGGTCTTTGACTTGGTAGTTGTATCAATAAATAATATACCATGAATGGTATTTAAACGACAATGTCCGCTTTATTACTACAGAGAGAACACATTTTTGTCTATAATTAAAGTGCTCTGAACCCCCCACCCATTCTCACATCCTTAATTACGTATGCAAACACTATTCTTTTCAGGATCAGTTGAAAAATTCGTCAGAGCGACTTATCTGCATTCGCATCGTTCGGAGCAACAGCCTTTGGCGCCGGAAGTGCATGGATGCTTTCATTAGTGAGTAATGACCTTGGGATTTACTGGACAACAAACACATATCTTTTATTCTTGACTTGACCTTCACGGACATCATCATACTGAACTACTTGTCATTTAAATTGTTTGCATGACATCTTATCACGAATTACTATCAACAGCGTGTCACACTCGTCCTCATATTCTCAAGGTTACAAACGTAGCGTGAATAACTTTTACTTATTTACGAAAATTCATTCGGAAAAAAAATGTACGAAATTACAGAAATGTTGAAAAAATGTAGAAAAAATGTAGAAAAAATGTAAAAAAAATGTAAAAATAAATTATCAAAAAAGTATACAAGAAAATTATAATATCGTTTTTGTTCGTTGTATTTTCGGCCCTAATATTTCGAAAATTAGAACCATGTTTTACAGACTCAGAAAAAACACCGTTATTCATCTTACTGTGAAACACTACAACGATTGAAAAATGTCACACCAGACTCACAAAAACGCACACTTTCACAACGAAGATAGTCTACTAACTGCAAATTTTCAACTACTAACTGTAGTCGTCATCAGGCACCTTAAAGGTAAGTTTGAACTCTGTTTACATTTCGTTTTTCAGTCCAGTACACGGTTCGAATTCGAAACTGTCGCTCTATATTCAGTCGATTATGAATGTGCAAGGCCCATCATTTTCTAATAATACAAACCTGATTGGGAAAGAATTGCAAGGGAAGCTCGAAGTTGAATGGAAGATTGCGTGTAAAGAACGGCCCGAGTGATACAGTGGGCAAGGGTGAACCAATCGACTGAATATAGCAGACAGCGGCAATTTCGAATTCGAACTATGTATTGGACTGAAAAACGAATTGTAAACAGAGTTGAAACTTACCTTCAAGGTGCCTGATGATGAGTACAGTAAGTAGTTGAAAATTTGCAGTTAGTAGACTATCTTCGTTGTGAAAGTGTGCGTTATTGTGAATCTCGTGTGACATTTTTCAACAGACTCAGAATTGCATTTTATGGTCTTCAGTTTTGCTTAAAAAAAAAAGAAAAAGTTTCGACTTTTTGAAATTGGAAAAATTGGACGTCGTTATTTTATCATGGCACATACAAAAGCTTCAAAGGTTTAGTAAAATTGGTACTATTTATTGTGTCGACGAACGCGAGTAGAGATGAATTAGGTGTAGATACGGCAAGCATTCATTAATGATGGATCCGGCTGGTCCGGGACCTCGGAAACTACAACAATAATTTCTGCTTTGCAGTGTCTAAGCTGACTTCTGGAGCGTCGTATAGACGGAAGTGTTAAGCATTTGTGGTGGCTTAGTGGTGACTACACGGAAAAAGGATATACGTCATTTTGTGATGATATTTCAGGCCAATGAAAAATTAATTCCTCCTGGAAATTAGAACCGTTTTTTTTCAGACTCAGAATTGGATTTTGTGGTCTCTATTATTATTTGAAAAAAAAAAAACAATAAAGAAAAGATAGAAAAAAGTTTGGGCTTCAATCATTTCACCGCTCCGATGCCTCACAAGCGGTAATGGCTTTTGCGGTTCTGTAAGGGCGCGTTTATGCAGCGAGTCGCCTTTGCATTCCTGTAGCTGAAGTTTAATCGCGATGGCCAAGTTGTCGTTACTATAGTAACAACGTTTCCTGGATTAGCTAAATTCGACATCCTTTGAGCAAATGCTTGCAGTCTTATAATTCGTGACAATAAGATAGAGAATTCCTCCTGACGAAACAATTTTCCTAATCGCTTCTAAACTCAATTATTGACTGGTTTCGTTGTGAGCTGGCAGAGCTAAAACCGCTGCCATGTTAAAATTTCTGATAATTTCTAGCTTCTAGCTGGTGTGTTCGGACTTTTCGTCCCAGGACAATTCGTCTCCAGACTATTGGAAGAAGCTTTTTTTTCACTACTTTTTTTTTCACTACTTTTTTTTTCACTACTTTTTTTTTTTCCGCCTGAGTCGGCAACAGCCTACAGTTCTGATTGCAAACACGCACGGTGATTCTTCTTACATTCCGACAATGAGTTTCCGGCAGTTCTGGTTGTGGATGCTTTAGTATGTTCTGACAGCACGCACCCAGAGGTTGCATTCTTCTTATATTCCAGCAGTGAATTTCCGGTAATCTGCTTGGGCAGGTGAGGCTTTAGGATGTTTAATGTTCCCGCTCGAAGCGCGGCTCACTACAGGTCTGACTGCGCACATCCGTAGTTTCATTCTTCGTATATTACAGCAATTATGATTGGGGAGGCTTTAGGGACCGTTCATTATTTATCAACGGGGGTGGGCTGGCGGATTATCGTCGCCAGTAAAAAAAAAAATTCATGACCCTTTGGTGTTAAATAACACCAGTGAATTTTTTGGGGGGGGGGGGGGGGGGGGGGGGGGGGGGGGGGG
>JAHWFP010201386.1:0-15232 GCA_023313725.1 Lithobius niger | reverse complement strand
ATTACCTGTCACGCCAAAGGACGAAGGACGATTTCCAAAGAACATCATGCGAATGACGCACACATCACACTGGGTTTGTCTGTTGGATCTAAGAGTGCTTGGGAAATGTAGCGCTGTACCAAAAGATCTTCATCGGTTAGTTTTATGTAGGGTTCGACCTAGTCCGGGTAAATACCTGGCCCAGTCCGGGTATTGCTATTTTTGACCCGGCTCGGACTCGGAAAATATCGACCAAGTACTAACAGGGTAATAATTATTTGTTTAAAATTTTTTTTTATTTTCATAGTTTCATTTTACCTTTTGGAGGAACGTACAACTACTTGCACGCAATAGATATTCATTAAGGTGCACACAAAAAATGAAATAAATCGCTGAAAGTTTTAGAGAATCATATTTTCTAATAACGGGCGGTACCGGCGTTAGTTAAGCCACTTAATGTTGTTCTCACCTGATCGCCGATAAAGTGAAGGTTTATAAGCTGCTTGTCCGTTTTAGTTTTGCGTTATGGTTACTTTTTCATGTTTCTCGTGATTTTCAACGACGAACGAAGCACAAACACCTCCGTGAAATCTGAATGGAACCACGGTGGCCATGTTGAAATCGGGCCAAACAGGAGGTGGATAATAAGCAACACTCAAAACCAGAAAATAATTTTCTGAAACTCTAAAAACGTATTTTAATTTTCGTACGGTCTTGAAATTTGCTGAAACATCACTGGACGTTTTTGTTAACCAAAACAAAGAACTGAAACTATTTTTCAAGTGTAAACCAAAAATAATATTTCCGAATGTCAATTGCGCTAAATAAGTTTAACAAAACCAAAACTTCACGAAGTTGAAAAACGATGCAAGCGTCGCATGTACAGGCTTGCCTGTCCCTTCCCCAAATTGACCTTTCATTGACTATGCTGCGGTACAGGCACAATTTCAATTTATGTAGGCCTGATAGAAATTATTATTAATTACTTAGTAAGTTAGTAAGCTTGTTCAATTCATTTCCATTTTATCTTTTCGTAAAGCCAACATAGGCCTATTGTAAATCTCTCGTAATACCTTCTATTGTAAGATCTTACGGAGACACAGTGGTACGATAATAATAATCGTACCGTCGGCACAAATGCTAATAATTTAACAACAGCACAGAAAGCAATAAATGAGGAAAGTAAGGGAGTCCACACAAGTTCTACGATCCGAAAGCTATTTATTCAGTTATTTATGGTTAGGGTTATCCTTCCTTTTAAATCAGTTAAACCTTCGTAATATTAATTTAAAGCACTCCTAAAATAATCGGACCAAGGGGAAATAAGAGATGCGCCCTTTCTCAACTCTGAACCGGACTTGGGCTCTAAAGGAGGGAAGCTCCTTCAAAATTCGGCTAAGTCCGATCGTAAAAATTACTTAACTCAGAATAATTCCGGCGGGAATCCTGGGGTGGTCGGCTCAGAGACGGGTGGCTTTTCTGATAATAATTCTGATAATAATAAATGGACGTTGTAAGACTGTTGCAGTTAATAAGTTAATGTTATATTGATAAGAAGTATCGGTTGTGTAACGTTAGTTACCGATACCAATACCGATTACCGATACCGATATTTTATATCGGAAAGTGCTAATTCTTAAAATAATTACAACGCCCTTTCTGAAATAAGGTCGGCTACTCCTTTCTTGGGGTAACGATCTATCTCCTAAAAGTTTTAATTTTAATTTAGTACTTTGATTAACTTATTCCGTAATATGATTCTACTTGCTGGCGATTACTGGAGTAAACTTCCCACTAAGATACGAGGAAAAACGTCTCAGGTTATGCTAAGAATACCCTTAATTTTATAATCTTTAAGTTTTCCGTGAGTAAAAGACCTCGTGTAGTAAACCTCAGTTTTCGAATACATATTCGGAATCCTATTTTACTATTGGGGTAGAATGATTGTTAAGTGGGCCTAGTTGTTGGTCGATGAACCTATGGGTTAGAATTTTCGAGGATCTTTGATGAGTTCTCATGCAAAACAAAACAAAATTTCCTGGAAAATTTTTTTGGGAGGGGGTGTGTGTGAGTGCTAATGCTGTACTATTTAGCTCTTACTGTGATGGAACATGTCAGATATTTTCATTTACAACACTGTACAATTTTCAATTTCGTAGTAATAATTCAATATTTTTTTTTCGAGTTTTTGACCTATGTGACAATTTCGGTCAATAAAATTTCCTTAACTATGTGTCGTGTCTTAAAATTTACCATGCGGCTCCTGTCTCTTAAATTTATTTCACTGGGAGAATCAGGAGTAAAATAAACAACTTATTTCTGTCATTCTCGGGGTGTTGAATTTAGTTTGCTGGTACTCATTTCGTGGAAGTTTGCTTGTCTGCGGATGGTTCATCTCTCTGTAGAATTCAGCGTGTTTGCGGAATATCATCTTTCTGTAGAGAAAGTCTTCTTGCTTGTTATAAGTCGCCGTGCTTGTTATGAGTCGTCGTGCTTGTTACAAGTCGTCGTGCTTGTTATAAGTCGTCTGCTTGTTATAAGTCGTCTGCTTGTTATAATTCGTCTGCTTGTTATAAGACGTCTGCTTGTTATAAGTCGTCTGCTTGTTATAAGTCATCTTCCTGAAACAATAGGAAAAAATTTCGGGTATAACCTGTTTCGGCTGATTCGTAATTTTACATGCGTACTTGTAACGTGTCTCTGAAATAAACATTTTTGTTAACTCATTTTTCATTTTGTTGGTGCATCGGGTGCGTCTCTGCACTTTGTTTATTTATTTGTGAGTTATTCACGTTTCCTAGTGCTGCTGATGGCTTTGTGAACTTGGTTTAACTTTCGTTTCGCTTGTGTGCGAAATCTGAGCTTCATTTGCGTGGCGCCATCTCGTGACGAGAAGGCGAACGATTTCGTTGTTAGAAGGTACCTGCTAGGAATCCACTGTCCAGTTTTTGTCGCTCGGCTCGATTGGATTGCTGGTAATTGATATACGTAATTAAAATCATCCCTTAATCATATAATTTTTTTTGGGGTTACGTAGACTGAGGTTTGAGAAACGGTTACCAATTGTTTGTCAGATTCTGTAGTGTCTTATACACAGTTTCGTGGACTTAAAATTTTAGGTCCAAAATTAATTTTCTGATTACCTAAGTTTTTAGGAGTGGCTGGACAGTGCCTCTGTTCCATTACTGTTACGCAATGCGAGGGAGGAATGTGCCTTGGGGTGTGGGGAAGAGATGTTTTTATTTTTCCAGCTTCCTGGATTTCTGCCGTTTGGTCAGTTGGATTTAAACTTTTCGACAACCATGGACGTCCTCCACTATCGGCGTTGCCACTATTGTCGGGAGAAATCTCCTAACCATCCGAGGATCGACCCCGGGTATCCGACTTACCAATGTGTGGGAAGTTGGAAGGTTTGATGGGACGTTTTATTAAGTTTTTATTAATTTTCCCGATTATTTGGGAATCCTGCGGTTTTGGGTGCTTTTAGGCTTGGCGATCAGAAATCCTTTTTTGTACCAAAATGGCATAGAAAATATTCTAGGCCTATAACAAGTTAGCAACTGTGATTTCCATTCAACCCTTAAGTTACTAGTATGTTTTTCAGTGATTTGTGAAATAATCATAAGGGAATGTGATAATTAATTAACGCAATTCGTACAGAAATTTTTTCCGATCGTTGCGTCTAAGAGTTCTGTGGCCGCCGAAGTTGGTGGCCGCGTTTCGTTTCTTTGTTGAACGAAACGTAGTTGCTTTTGAAGTTTATGTTATACTACGTTGAGTGTTAGTAATTATCGAGCTTGTCAAGCAAATCAATTTCTTTAAAGTACTTTTTAGGTTCTATTTCCTTATTAACTTGATTCGGAATGTGCATACCTTAACGATATAACGACTTTTCATTGTTGTGGGTCGTGTTCACCTGAAAGTTGATTCTTAATTGTTCGATTACGTTTTGCCTTATGTCTTTTTTTTTCGTTTACTAGAGACTGATTTGCTTAACTTTTTGTTATTTCTTGAGAGTTGGGGGGGGGGTGGGAAGGCAGAATAAAATTGGGAAGGATGGCGTGGGGGTGGATTTTCGGACTGCTGTCTATAGATTTTAATTTTCCTGTGAGGGGGAGGGGGTTGGAACAATTACGTCAGGTTGCTTAAGCCTTTCTAGTAAAATTAATTTTTCTGGTTGGGACTTCTCAGTTGTTTTAATATTTTGATTTACTGATGTTGGCTATTGCCACTTTAACGTTCTTTATCTTAATTCGGAATTGGAGAGAATTCATATCAATGGCGGAAAAATCGTAAGGTTGGTTTGATTCTTAAATTTCTTAAATTTTTTTTTCGGTGTGTGACGCAGTATTTGGCGGGGGGGGGGAAGAGAGAGAGAAGGGAGAAAAAAAATGAGGGTGGGGAATTTTCATGTGAAAATTATTCCTTAATTTCTAGATTTGTTTAAGTTTTGTGGTTACTGCTTAGGCATAATTGATTCAACTTGTTATTTTATTTAATTTTTCCAGGATTCTCCTGCCTCTCCGGATCCGCCTGGTCCGGAGATCGTTGCCAGCCGGGATTGGCATGAGGTTCGGGGTATAGTCGGTCGGCTTGTTGACAACGCCGTCTGGCTGAACCCCGGACCTACCGCAGCGGCCGGGCGAGCGGTGGTGGTGCCCCAAGTTGAAGATGAGGTGGTGCCCCAAGTTGAAGAAGAAGAGGTGGTGCCCCAAGTTGAAGAAGAGGTTCCTGCTACTTTTGTGGTGGAGGGGCTGCCGCAGGAACCCGAGGCCGATGTCACCGTTGTTTGGCCTCTGGTTCTTCCCTTGACCCTTCCCGTCAGTCGCCTACGGTCAGGGCGTGTTTGGGTCCGGCAATAGTGGCGGGGGGGGGGAGGGGAGGAAGGTGTATATTTGTATTTATTTCCAAATAAATTAGGTTGGGTTAAGTACGCATTTGTTTCATCTTCCCTGTTTTCCTATTTAGACTACGTCGCTTTCCGAATTTTCGTTTGGCGTGCCCGACGAAAATTCGGTACGACTTCTTTGATTAGGATGCCGTGTTCCTTAGGATATTTCGATATTTACGATTTTTAGGTTGTCATGCAAGATTTAGACGATCAAGGCTTATACAAGTAGCTGTGGTAAATATAGGCTACCGTGGCCAAGCTCCTAGATGGCCTTTGCGAAGTTACCTCAATTGACCTTTTTTTTTTCATGCCTGCGTTTGAAACGTGCAACGTGACTGAACTCCTTCTTTTTCGTACTGTAATAGTAATTTCTCGGTGTCATCCGTACATAATTTTTGCATGTATGACTTCCTAAAGGTACCAAGGTTAATCGTACATGGTTTTTGTGAATTATTTTTACGTTTTAAGGTACGATTTTCGTTGGTAAGTGCGACTGAGTAGAATTTCGCATCGTGAATTGGCTAACGTCCTTTTTTGGATTAGCTGAACCGTTAGGGTTCTCATTAGTACTGAATTCCTAATTATTTACGTGAATCTTAATTCTTAAAGCAATTCTATAATTCTTAGACATAAATATCTTATGCTAACTGTTCGTAAATTTGCCTGACGGATCTTTGTACATTTGTTCTATGCCAATTGATAGCCTACTAACGTAACTTCGAATCGTGCATCACTTGCAATTTTACTTAAATTATTAATTAATTCTCATCATGTGTGCACAATTCTAATTCGTACAATTCGTCGGAATGGAACCAGAAAACAATTTGCACGACCAAAGTGTTGTACGATCGTCAATAAGGAACTGAGGTGCGTTGCTTGTCCCGCACTCTTCACATTTGTACGTTTTCTTTTCGTTGCAGTATCGTGGGGAGCTTATACTTATAACATATTTTATCAATAAATACATAAAAATGATTCATGCTGATACCTGAAGTAATTTTACGGTAAGTTCGCAACTTATTAATCGTACTACGAAGAAAGAGATTTCTACGGAGCTGTACCGCATGCTTCACATTTGTACGTTTTCTCTCTATTGTCAAGGTAGGTTTGTGCCGAACTGACACGTTGCTGACAACTGGAATTTCTACAGCTTTATTTTTTTGACAGATGGATTTACGAGTGCAATCGTTATTTATTTATTGATTTTATTTCTACGACTTCCGGTTATGGGAAAGGGTATTTGCTTTACCAACGTTAGCAACATCACACCTAACACGTTCTCTCGCTATGTGTAGCGACTGTCGTGCTAATTTTGACGTTGCAAATTTGGTTTAGCAAATCGTATGTACGTATTGCCACGAACTTTCCAATTTGGTTCAGTTCGCTGGCTTATTACGATGTGCTACGTAATTAAATAGTATGACAGAACGAAATCTGCGTTAGGTGAATTTTAATGTGATTTCGAACGCTCGAATGCACTCTTCACATTTGTATGGCGTTTCTTGAGTATGAGAGAAAGGGGGGGTGTTACCTACTCGTGATCCTGCACTAATGCTTGGTCGAAATTACGCTTACGCCTAATTTCTGGAGTATTAATGCTGGATCGGGTCAGGTAACTGTGGTTTGGGCGTAACTTACGCTGTTGATGTCAATGGACTGTGCGCGTTCCTTTGTCAGAGTGGGCCTTGAAGGAAGGGAAAAATCAGATTCGGTTTCGAGATTGGTTTTTGTTGAGTCGGTGTGGCCTCTTTCCGTGTTGGCTATTGTCTCTGTGCATCCCTTTGAGTGGGCCTTGAAGGGGGAAGTAAGTCGGGTTGGGATCCGGGATTAGATAGGGAAGTGGCTTATCTTGTGGTCTCTTTTGTGCGTGCTCTTTCTATTGTCTGAGTTAAGTCTTCGGGAGGGGGATTATCTTTTGTTGTTTAAACGTTTTTGTAATGTCGCAGACGTGTGAGGTTCGCGGTGCTTACGCTTTCGATTCTCTGCTCCTTTAGTTGGAGTGGTGTCTTGCTGAGGGTTAGCATGATGAGGAGGGGTTAGCTTTTGCTGGGGGTGCAGGCTAGGTGCATCGATTTCTGCAGCGTGGTCGGATGGATCGAGATGCATTTTGGAAATCAGATCACGGAATTCCTGTTCGGATTCGTTCAATCCTCCATTCTGGATTTCTGCCAAATCCAAGTCGTCGGCGTGGAGAAAGGCTGAATCGGGTTTCTTGATCGCTTGAAGTAAGACTGACAGTGATTGACGTGTACGGTTTTGAAGGGGTCCAGGTACTGCATTGCTCTCACGATGACTGGGTTGATGAATTCTACCAGTCTGTACGGGCCAACCCAAAATTTCTGCAGTTTACTGGAGATTTCTTCGATCTTCACGAAAGATTTAATTAATAAATAATCGTCTGTCATGAATCTGTAGGGGCGTGCAGTCTTGTTGTAGAAATTCTGGTGACGTTGAGTTGCGATAGCGTTTTGTTGACGTACCACCTCGAACGCTTTTAACAGTTTTGTCTCCAGTCTGACTACTGTGTCGTCGCTGTTGTAAATTTTCCTTGCAGGTTCGAAGATCAAGCTGCTGGGGATCCTGAATTCGACGCCGAAGTGAAGTAGGTGGGGTGACAACAGTGTAGAGCTGTGGGGGGTAGAATTCAAAGCGATGCAGGCTGCTTGTAGGTTGTCATCCCATGAGTATGGATCGTCTGCTACTATCTTCCTTAAAACGGTTTGTACCGAGTTGTTGCAGATCTCTACGCCTCCTCCTGTCCAAGAAGCGTAGGGGGTGAAGTTTATTTGCTTTACATTAAATAAATTGCATAATTCTGCAGTAACTTTAGAGCAAAATTCGCCTCCGAGGTCAGAGCGGAGCACTCTGGGGTGGGTGAGAATCGTGCGAAAAGCTTGGTGTATAGCTTCCTAGCTATAGTTTCGGCTCATTTGTCGGGAATTCCAAAAGCGATGACGTAGCGACTGAAGTCATCCACGAGCGTCATCACGTAGGTGTTATTTTTGTGAGTGGTGTTTAATCTTCATATCAAATCCATAGACCAACTCTCTCCTGGTCTCTGTAGAGGCTTGTAGGCTCTGAGTGTTGCTTTCTTTGGCTTGTTAGGACGGTTATACTGCTGACAGATAAGGCATGTCTTCACGTAGTGATCGATGTCCCTGATCATGGTGGGCCAAAAACAGTGCAGTTGAATAAGCTTGAGGGTGCTTTTAGCTGCTCGGTGGCCGGCTGCGGGGGAGGAGTGGTAGTCGTAAATACAGAAGTTTACTAGAGCTTCGGGGATGCAAACTTGGGCTATATCGTCTAATCTTCCTTGTGCAGGGTCTTTTAGCCATGTTCTGTATAACATGCCGTCGAAATCCTTGTAATAAATGTTTCTTTTATTACTGGCATCTATGACGTCTGCTGGCTCGCTGTCCTTGATGCTGTGCCAGATTTTTTTCCAAAATAGTTGTCTGCTTTCTGCTCTGCTACGACGTGGCTTCGTGTCCAGTCAGGGAATTGTGAGTCTAGTACACAAACTGGTATCTCTACTCGCGATAGAGCATCACTCACGGGTATAAGCTTGCCTGACCTATGTTGGATTTCGAAGTCGTATTCCCTTAGTCTTGTTAGTATCCTCTCTAGTTTAGGAGATAATCCACTACTGTTGTATAAAAAATACAGGGGCATGTGGTCCGATGCCAAAAAAAAAAGGATTTACCAAGGAGATAGGTACGAAAAGTTTCACCGGCGTGTACCGCTGCTAAAATTTCCTTTACGGTAGTACTTTCCTTTTTCTCAGCAGGTGTCACGGTTCTTGAAGTATAGGCTAAGGGGTAGGTGATGCCGTCATGTACTTGCGTGAGGCAGCCGCCGAGGGCTATGTCGCTTCCATCTGCCTCGACGTAAAAAGGTTTGGAAAAATCTGGGTGACGTAGAGTTGCTGCGTTTACCATAGCCTTCTTTAGTCCCTTGAAAGCGTCGTCTGCTTCTTTGTCCCATATAAACTTCGCATTCTTCTTGGTGAGCTTGGTAAGGCCCATTGAGTAAGCTGAGAAGGAAGGGATGTGTCGGCAAAAAAATCCGCACATTCCGATGAATCTGCGTATTTCCTTGACGTTTTTAGGCTGTGGGAAAAGTTCCATGGCTTTAATCTTGTCTCTGTCTGGCTGTATTCCATCTTCGTTAACGATAAATCCAAGAAACTTGACTTGTTTTGCAGCGAAAATGCATTTCTCGGGGCTGAGTTTCGTTTTCGATTTCTCCACTAGTGAGAGGGCTTTGCTGACGTGTAGTAGGTGTGTTCGGAAACTTGAGGAGCTGTGCAGCATGTCGTCAAGGTAGATCATACAGTAGGCACCTAAAATCTCTGCAAAAATCTGCTGGGTGCAGAATTGGAAGTGGGCGGGCGCTACCTTCAAACCCACTGGAAGTTTGGAAAAACAATACACCTTGTTGGCACTCTGGAATGCTGTCTTTTCCATGGCAGACTCAGCTAGCTTCAGCTGAAAAAATCCCATTCGAAAATCTAGCTTGGTGAAGTATTAGGCGCCGTTGAGATTTGCGAGTGCTTCACTGATGATAGGCAGGGGTACTGATACGGATTCAGTAACTGCGTTCAGGCCGCGTAGGTCTACGACGACTCTATATCCCTCGGGTCTTCTTCTTATAAGAAGGCATGGACTGAGCCATGCTGATTTGCATTCTTTAATTACACCAATGCTGACTAGTTCATCCAGGTATTTGTCCAAAATTTCCTGTTGATGGAAGGGCACCCTGTAGATTTTCGACCTTACTGGGGCTGATGACCCTGTTTCGATGTTCACTTCATAGTTTTCGTATGTTCCAAGATCGAATTCATTCTTGATGAAGGCGTCCTGGTGTGTCTTGAGCATGTCCAAAAATTCCATTCGTTCTTCTTCGTTTAAATCTGGTAAGTTGAATTTAAACTTCAAGCTATTTCGTCTTCGGAAAATTTTCTTTGTTCGGTTGTTGTATCCGCTGGTAGCGTTTGGTGGTCTGACCCTACGCTGTTGATGTCAATGGACTGTCCGCGTTCCTTTGTCTGAGTGGGCCTTGAAGGAAGGGAAAAATCAGATTCGGTTTCGAGATTGGCTTTTGTTGAGTCGGTGTGGCCTCTTTCCGTGTTGGCTATTGTCTCTGTGCATCCCTTTGTCTGAGTGGGCCTTGAAGGAGGAAGTAAGTCGGTTGGGATCCAGGATTAGATAGGAAAGTGGCTGATCTTGTGTCCGTGGTCTCTTTTGTGCGTGCTCTCCTATTGTCTGAGTTAAGTCTTCGGGAGGGGGATTATCTTTTGTTGCTGGAGATGCCGGATCCTTGTCATTGTTCTCTTCGTCATTGTATTCTATCTCTGCTGTTGTGTACTGGCCTAAAATAGAGCCTGCCTTCAGAAATTGATCCTCCTCGGATGTGTTAATAGCCGTAATCGGAATTAAACCAGTAGGGCTAGTATTAACCAAACATCTGGCAAGAAGGATCGGAATTTCTTTGCATTGTGGCAAAAATATGCCACTTTGCTGTTCAGGATAGTCTTGGTGGAGAACGCCACAAATTTTTGTCTCGGCTGTGGTTTGGTAAAACAACATCTTTGTACAAAGAAACGGGTATCCCAACGTAATATTGTTGAGGTGTCGGATTCCAAATAGATCGTGGATTTTCTGCTGTTTCGTCATCTGAAAAAATATTGATCGTTGCAATATGCTCAGTTGTAACCTTACAATTTTCGAAATTAATTAGCTCCTTGTTCTGACCGTAATTTTCCGAAGCATCAAAAGGTGATGGAGACAAATTAAATTTGTGATCCCCTATTTCTAAAATTTGGTCTGAACAATTTAACTTAACCAATTCCGCTTGTTTTGACAAAAAATCATTGTAACCCAATAAAAAGTGGATTTTTCCAAAACTGCCATCGGGAACAACTCTGAACTGCTGGTTTGTGGAAAATCCGCATTTGCTTATTTCAGCGATCACTATTTTTTCTGTTGTTATCCTTTTTCCACCGACACCTATTAAATTTACGGGAGCTACTGTTTTGACATTTAATTTGTGGGTTTTTCAACAATTCTCGTGCAGTAGACGATTCGATCAGCAAAACTCCTGCTCCGTTGTCTAAAAATGCTACTTTACTTAAATTGCCGAAATTAAAAATTAAGTGGGGTCTTGGGTAAGCAGATTTTGAGTTGTAGCCTATACAGTCGACGCGAGCATGAGTTAGCTCTTCTTTGTCGCATGGTTCGTCCCTTGGGTTTAGTTCTAGAGTAGGCCAGTAGTTTCAATTGCCGCCGCTAGATGGAGTTGGTAAGGCGTTGGGTTGCTTGCTAGCTCGGACTTTTCTCGTTGCTCCGTTTTCCTTTTTTCTTCTCGTTTTTTCCGTTTTTCTTCTGAAATGACTTTTGGGTTTAATGTGTTGTCCCAATAAATAAGACAGACTGTTGGTGATGTTACAGGTGGAATTAAAGGAATGCGTAGCTTCCATTCTTGCTGGTTATTGTCGGAATTCGCCGGAGTGAATTAAATGTGATTAACTGTCCTGTCGTCTCCGATTAATTCCAGAACGATGTGGTTTTTTGATCTTGATAAATTTAATTCCGAGTGGAAATTTGTAGAGTCGATGCCGTCTTTGAATAGTGTTAACATGACTGAGTCGCATGTTAGCTTGAAGGTCTTGTTAATTTTGTTGAGTAGCTCCGAAAAATTTGGTGTGAGGTGCGAGTTGAGGTTTAAAGCTGGAGCTACGTATTTATCGGGGATAGGACCGAAATACGAAGCTAGTCTTGGCAGTGTCAGCGTCCTGATTTTTAATGCAAGTTTTTGTTGATGCCAGTCGACTTTAGAATAAAGATCGAGGAGTAAACCTGCAGCGTTGATTGTTGAATGGATTTTCTTGCTGTTGAATAATTTGTTAGTTTGTTCTCTAGGCGTGGGGGTGGGGGTGGATGATGGAATTTCAGGATTTATGGTACTAGTTGCGTTGATCAGAAGTTTTTCCGTGCTACTGTACCCTGCTAACTCAAAAAACCTGTAAACTTTTTGAGCTGACATCTAGTTTTTTGACTGCTGGGTTGTGGGTTTGCGTGGTTGAACGAAGTTTGCATTGCTGCCTTTGTGGTTGTTGTTACGGCATTTGTAGGTGCTTAAATTGAGTTGGGAATTATCCCTAGTTCCCTGGTTGTAGTTTCGTTGTTGGTTTGGGTTTTCTCCCCGTCGTTTGTAGTTGTCTTGGCCGCTTCTTCTAGGGATTGGTTTTCCTAGTTTTTCTAGTCTTCGTGCGTTTACCTGTCGTACTGATTCCAGGTGGTTGTCTTTAGTCCTACAATTTTTGCTAAAATGATTTTGGCCGTATCATTTGAAGCACGAGCGTGTTTCTTTTCTTTCCAGCTGGAAAATGTCGACTCTGGCTTCTTGTACGGCGCCACGCATTTTTAGGTTTCTGACTTCTCTGTTTGTCTTTTCGATTTCTTGGAGCATTTTTGATAGATCGGCGGATGCTACGTTTACTGTTCCGTCTGGGGCTGATGTTGCGAAACTTGTACTGGTTGTAGGCGTAGGTGGTGGCTTCTTTTTAGGCTGTTGTTCTCCTTCTTCTGTATATTTGCCGATTTCTGTCTATCGCTTTAGAGTGACGTGAAGCATTTCTTCCTAGGCTTTTGATTAGCTAAGAACGTTTCCAGTTCTTTGGGCATGGCCGATTTATAGGTGCATCTCATGGTTTCGTCTCGCATTCTCTTCTTAAGTGTTGCTTCTAACATGCTATCATCTGGCTGAACCATCCAAATTTCGGCTGCCATGATTTCTAGACGATAGGCAAATGCTTCGATTGATTCCCCTTCGTACATTTTTGCCCATAAAAATTTAGCCCTAGTAATTTCGGCTCCTCCTGCGCCGAATCTTTCAATTAAAGCTAATTTGAAAGTTGGCCATGATGTTAGTTCGGCGATTACTAGGCTTGTTGCGACGAAACGAGCAGCTCTGTTGATGCATTTGTTGGTTGCTGCTGCTATCAGCTCGCTATCTGGCAAATGGGGGTCAATTTTTCTCAGGTTATCCGTAAGAAGGAGGAAGGTGAAAATGTTGGTCCCTCCTTCGCCTGAGAATTTAGGCAGGTTTTTCTTTGCTTCTCTAATGTCCCCCCCACATTCGAGCCTATACTTTGTCCCTAATTCTTTCGTTGCTGTTGTTGTTTTGTGGGGTACTGCCTATTTTTTCTGATAGCCTATTTAAAACTTCCACTTGGCTTTCGTTGGCTTGCTGCAGGCCTGCTAAAATTCTTGAAAAGTTGCTGCTGTCTGATGCAGTAGGGCTTGAATGCAAAATTGGTTGATGTTGCTGGCTTGTAGTCTGCGTTGGTCTTGTTGGGGCCAAGAAAGGTGGGAGATTGACGTTTAATCCGTCCGAAAAATAGCGTGAATTATTTGGTGGGAGGCTATGATGCTGTGGCGAGCGGCTGCGTGAATAATTCACTCTATTTCTCCTGGAATCGTTTGGCGAATTCGTGCGAGAACGCTGTGGAAGGGAATCACGGGGAGGGCTACGTGATTCATGGGCATCATTCCGATGCTCGTCTGTTTGCTGCTGGCGTGGTGGGGATTTCTCCGCAACTGTGCTACGCTTGTTAGCAGGTGCTCTAGGCACGTGCTTACGCTGTCTGCTCTGCCGAGATTGAGTCGGCTGTCTAGCAGGATGAGCAGGTGCGTCGGTCGTCTGCTGGGCGGGAGGGACAGGTGCATTGACGGCGTGAGCGTTTGCTAGGCGTTTGGGCTACACAATCGGCCAACCGCTAGTCGAAAGCTTTAAATCGTTCCTGTTTTTAGGAACTTTTTTCGTGCTTTTGCTAGCTGTAGTGCTTTTCTTGTGACTAGGCATGATTATGTCCTAAATTCGATCTAGTTTTAACTGGGGATTTTTTTCTTATTTAGGGTAGCCTACTTGCTCTACGTTTTTTTTTTCTTATTTAATCCAAAAAATCGCTCCTTTGCTCAATAATAACTGTAACGTGCTGCCGTTTTCTTAATGATTAGGCGTGGTTATTGTTCGAATTATCACTTCGACACCATTGTAAATCTCTCGTAATATCTTCTATTGTAAGATCTTACGGAGAGACAGTGGTACGATAATAATAATCGTACCATCGGCACAAATGCTAAGGATTTAACAACAGCACAGAAAGCAATAAATGAGCAAAGTAAGGGAGTCCACACAAGTTCTACAATCCGAAAGCTATTTATTCAGTTATTTATGGTTAGGGTTATCCCTCCTTTTAAATCAGTTAAACCTTCGTAATATTAATTTAAAGCACTCCTAAAATAATCGGACAAAGGGGAAATAAGAGAAAGGGGCTCTTATAAGAGATGCGCCCTTTCTCAACTCTGAACCAGACTTATGCTATAAAGGAGGGAAGCTCCTTCAAAATTCGGCTAAGTCCTATCGTAAAAATTACTTAACTTAGAATAATTTAAGAAGAGAGAGTGAAAAATGCCAGGGAGGTCGTTTATAAAGGGGGCCCGTATCCTAGTCTTTTGTATTGCTGAAGATGCGCAATTGCATGCTGCGGTAGCAGGGAGAGCTGATTGGCTCTGGAGCTGGACCACTGATGTCTACTGAGTATCTGGATAGGGCCACATGTGGTAGCTATTAAAGGTGCATGAGGCAGAGGCCAAGTGCACTGAGTGTCGCTTGCTAAGCTAAAGCTAATGTTATTCTGATAATAATAAATGGACGTTGTAAGACTGTTGCAGTTAATAAGTTAATGTTATATTGGTAAGACGTATCGGATTTTATATCGGAAAGTGCTAATTTTTAAAATAATTACACTATTGGGTAACCAAAATGCATTTTATTTTTATTTCACTTTATTATTAAAAAATTTGGAACAAAGAATTACCGGTCAATTTAATTTTTGACTTCCCTTTATTTAATATCGTAAAATTAATAATTAAAAAATTTGGAAAAAAGAATTACTGGTAAATTTTACATTTTTTTTAAAGTTATTTTCGTCCTTTTTTTTGTTTTCGTCCACTTTTGTTACGCGTTCGTTCATTGTTATACTTTGTGCAATACAAAACTGGACGAAAGCAAACTGAACATGACTGAAAGCAAAAAAAAAGAACGAAACCAAAGTAAAAAAGCTGCGTTATTAAGTTTAAAGAAAAAATTAAAAATCTACTACCCGGTTTCACCACCCAGACTCGACTCAGTGGGTATTCATAATTACTCGGACTCGGCTCGGAATCGGTTTTTTGCGCCCCGGTCGATCCTTAGCCCTTACAGAAATATTTGATCCGTTGAGTGGTCAAAAGGGGTCCTATCAGGGCCCAATATTTGGTCACAATAGGGGTCAAAATGGAATCTTTGTGGGGTCTC
>JAHWFP010201378.1:0-17486 GCA_023313725.1 Lithobius niger | reverse complement strand
TTAACGGCGCCTGGTCACCATATCGATAGCGTTGCCCGTATTCTAAATACAGCATCCGAGTACCAGATTCTCCGTCATCCAATAGACTGATGTGGTCACGTCATCTCGTTTTAGTTATGAAAATTCGCGACGCTGCTGCGATGTATTGTTCTATTTTCTTTGTATTGCTCGAAGATTTTACTGTGTTGCATCTACGAAATGAAAAGGTGAAAAGGCGCCTTTAAGACACCTGTTGGTAGGCATAATACAACAAAAGATTGGCTGCAAAGCATAAAAAAACTGGAAAAATCAAAGGTACGTGCAAAACAAAATCATTGAAAGGTACAATTATTAGCTTATTAATATTCTGAAAAGGTAGGCAGAAAGTATGATTACGCCGGGTTTTTGAAAGGTACTCAATTTATTTTTTCCATCTGTACGAAGTTACGAGCCCTGAAGAAGAATCTGTAATCAAAACATTAAAAAAGTATGTTTGACTTAAGGCCAATAGAGCGTTCCAAAAGTCAGAAATGGCATCAAGATATAGAAAAAAAATAGTCACGTTTGCTTTCGAGGGAGCTCGCAGTACTCCCTCAAACCCAATGTCTATACGCGAAAGGTGATAACGCAGCTTTCAGCGAAGAATCTACATACGGAGCAGGCAGCCAAGTCACCGGCCACGCAATTTCGTCGTACAATCAAGTACCTCCACCCTGTAGTGCCATCTGTTGACGGGATTCGCCTTCAAATTCGGGTTAGGAGACTTTTCCAACGTCGTCGAAGAGATGGCGCCATTTACCAAACCTGCCGTGTCGCCGTCTGTTGACGGCCTTGGACTACAAGTTCGAGTTATAACACTTTTTCCAAAGGCTGTGAAGAGATGGCGCCACTTACCAGACCTGCTGCTCCTTTTTTGTGTTCGTTTTTTGGTATTGTTGTGGTACCAAAGTGGCCAACAAAGTTTTAGTCGCGTGGACTGTGCCATTGTCGGCGTTTGAGCTAAAAAAATAAAACAACCCGTGCCTACTAATCCAGACAACTTTAAACCAAACGACGATTGGTTCTTAATTTCGAGGCCCCCAACGGGGCGACGTTTTCGGGGAGGGGGAGGAGGGCAAGCGTGTATGGGGGGACACGTATGCGAATCCCCGCGGGGGTCGGACTGCGGGGATTGGGGCTAAAGTAATTGTTGGGGGAGAGGGCATATGTGGGAGCCACTCACATGTTCGGTCTTTGGTTTGATAAATTTAAAACCAAAGACCAAACATCTGGAGGGAGGTGGGGTAGGGGGGGGGGGGGTGTGCGCAGCATGTGCACGGGCACAACTAGTGAACAATAATGCGTAGAGATACACAACGTTTCATTTCCCTTTCATATGCCAGTAATCACGATAACTAAGGGCAAATGGTTATCGTGACGGGCAACCTTTTTTTTGCGTTTACAGCATTTTTTTAATCACCTTCTTAAAAGATTCGTGCGATGTGGTCGCGTGTTAGATTTAAAACGAAGACTTGTTGCAAAATGTTTTTGCGCGACCGCAGATAACAAGCTGGTCGTCCTACGTCACACGCTTGCGTGAACTAGTTTTAATAGCGAGGTCTGCTGTTTTGTAAACAAGTTAAGCGTTAACCTTTGGAACGTCACTATGAGCGTAGCGATAATAGAGGAAAAAGTGATATTTGGCACAATTTCAAAGGACACACCTAAATAATAACACTAGGCTGAAGCTAAACAAATATTAATATTTTAGATCAAACAAATTAAAATTCATTATTATTGCGTTGGATGAGCTTAAAAAATGGAACGTAAAACGTAATTTACCGAGCGAGCTGAGTGAGTGAGTTCGAATACTCGACGTAATTTGTGTCTGCTTGAGACACGATAACGTTTGCAATCTCGTTCTGATTGGGGCGAAATTTTATGATAAGGGATCTTTAAAGCAACATCCGGCCTGCCTTATAACAGCCACGCACAGTCATGTGTCCTCGTGATCACGTGAACGACGCGGAACGACATCTGGCCTCAGTAGACGAATTGCGGGCCACGTGACAGCACTGACGCAAAAACTGTGTCGTCACAACCGGAAACAATGAAACGTCATGGTTATTGTAGGCGCGCAAAGGATCATATACGTGTGGGACGCAGTAAATAAAGTTTACCAATATTCAACAGGAAATCTCGTAGGCGCCACATTTTAAAACGGAATTTTAGCTAGGGATTGACTAACGGTAAGTAAATAAAACTTTGGGGCCGTACTTGATGTGGAGGATCGAGAAACATGCTGCTGGGAGGAATGTCCTTTTAATACTTGCAATTTAAGAGCTCGAAGATGAAATTCTTACTTCTTATATTTCCGGTGATATTCGGGTCGGGTAAATGAATGGTTACGCTGATTTTTAATGGCGGCGGTAACGGAGCCTCATGTACTATAGTTCTTTTCAAGAAAGAACGGTTTGCCTTATATGGTCATTACGCGGCGATTGATTAGGCCCGGAACAAAACGTCATCGACCATGACGTCATCAATTTAAGCGCCAAACAGTTAGTCCAATATGGCGCCATTTTCGGCTCGCTTAAGCGTGAGCAAGAAGGGAGAACCTTTACATAGCCAAGCAAGGGGAATAGTGTGGAACGTCTTTCATTACGTACTGTGATACATATAAGTCCATGCTTGCACTAGGGGAGGGGGGCGGGGGAGGGGGGTCGTAACTCTGCAGTCGCAATGGTCGCAACGTAAAGTCAGACAGGTTACTAGTGCAAACGGACCGAATAAAAATAGAGACAACTTGGCGCTGGAAACCGTAGCTTAAGCCGGCCCACACTGAAGTTCAAAGATGCCGGCAAATAAACATTGCCTGTCACAAACTGCCGAAACAATTCGTAATATTTTTACAAACCGCGTATGGCTAATACTATTTACCTTCACGAAATTCGCGCTCCCTCGCTCTCCTTATTGTTGTTTGCCGGCCATTTTAAAGCTGCGTGATCGCATCGTACGGTGGCTTATTGTGACACACAACAACCTTTTTCTACACGCACAAAACAGTTATGAGACCGGAACAAGTTGGCCACTGGCCCGGTTGCAGTTTACCATCTATCGCTCTAGGTTGTAGTGTGTCTTATCCGGTGTTGAAACACAGGAGTTCCGGTTTCACGAAAGTTGTGTGAATGCAGAAAAAAAGTTGTTGTTTGTCCCAATGAGCCACCGTAGTAACTACATGCCTTTCTTCCCATTTGCCCTACAAACTCGTGTCATCTTAATATGACGCTTACCGAGTGTTGCTTTCCACAGGAATATGCTCCTCACGTAACGAAGTGTCTATATGATTGTTCTAAGCTTGAGCACTAGAACTTCAACGCTGTTTCGTTGTTGGATTCGTTCGCTTCCTTCGGTGTCCGCTTTGGTGCAAGTTAATGGATTAACAGCGTCTCTCGTTCGGCCAAGTAATTATCATCTTCACAACGCAACTATATGCCTAATAATAAGTTAACAGAAGAGCAAAAACTCGCAATCATTTCATTTTAAAATTGGAAGAATTAAACAGCACAACAAGTCAATGTGTGTGTTACTTCTATTTTCAAGGAGACTATATGGCACTTCGAGATTTTTTCACCTCTATAATCACAATACCGTATCATATCATCGAATTGCCTGTCTGATACGTCTGTGCGTAATCAACAAAACACTCATTAGGTAGGTTTGCCCTAGCCACGTGGACTACACTTTGATACCAATACTGGCTAATAAATGCAACGAAGTACTGACAGTGGAAATCTTGTCTTCACTGCTTACGAATTAGTTTCTGCAGGTTGTAGTGCACTGACTAATCACATTCCCCAGAAATCCAACGGATGGATCCAAAATTTTGTGAAGGAGATCCTGTACCAAAATTTTCATATTGAAATGTGTTTTTGATCTATACTACACGTTTTTGAGGGGAAACAAGTCGGGGGAAGGGGGGTGGGGCACTCCTGGAACCACGGCGGATCCACATTATATTGTCTTGAGCGTGTGTTTTGTGTGTGTGGGGAAGGAATGATTTTTCAGAATTTTGCATTTTTCAGTAGTTACTTTGGCTTTTTTTCAGCAATTTTTTCACGTTTCAAGGCTTCATAAGATCTGGTCTTGTCATGGGGATTTTAACAGGTAGGGAGCCGAGATCTAGTCGAGAATAGGACAGAACATATCCCATAGCTATTGAAGTAGTCGTCTGTTACAATACCCTGCTTAGCAGCAGAGATGGAACTGACCCATGGGCTGGTGGGCCAAATGGGTCACATTTTCTTCGTGTCATGGGTCACTGCCGTTCACCCACCGACCCACGGTAATCTTACGGTAATCAGCAGTCTTACTAAATACTCTTTAAAAAATTGTCTTACTCTTTCAAAAATAGTTTCACCCAGAAGGCTAAAAACAATAATTGCATACTGTTTTATTTACATAATGTATTATTTTTTCATAGCATAGGATGGGTCACGCATGGCGGGCCACATTATGTTCTTTATCGGGTGGGTCAAGTGGGTCGTGGGACAGGGCTCGAGTGAGTCCAGTGTGTCATGGGTCGGAAAAAGTGACCCACTTCCATCTCTACTTAGCAGGACTTTGTCACGGTCCCCTCTCCAGTCTCCAGGCAGCTTGGCTGAGATCTGTCACTGATATACCGCCTCGACTGCTGTTATTTTTTTTTTAATTGGCTGTTAGGCCAACGTTTCAGCGCCCTCTGTTGGTAGGAAAATTTAACAAAATGTGAAAAAATTTAAAACACGGGTTTAATTTGCTTACGATCGTTTGTGAACTCATGTGAATCGTGGTTTATACGTTTAGAAGTGTAAAATAGGATTCTGAGATCTACAAGTGCTCGTTACAGCCATCTCCTTTTAAAACACTAATTTGACTTTTTCTTTCTTCCTTGGCCGTTTTAAACTTTGTCCAACATTGTCAAATCCAAAATAATGTTTGATCCGACTTTTTTTTTTCGTTGTTTCAAAGACGTATCCTCCATCGTTCCTCTGACCTTGAAACCTTGAGGTCGGTTCATTGCATTTTAATCGATAACTGGAATTGTCATTTATCGATCACCTTCGAGACGCACGAGAGGAGAACTACACGGAAAACAAGGATCCGGGAAACTTGCTCACAAACCAAAATGTCGACAAAGTTAAAGAGCGTTTTATTGAAAAAAAAATTACCTGCTATTTAAAAAAAAAAGTAGGTTTTGGATGATGTTTATAAGTTACTGTTTTAACAATTGATTTCGTTGTTACTTTTAGTTTACATAAGTTGTTACATTTGTATGTTGCTAGGCCTCCGAGAGCTCAGAGCAGCCACGGCAATGCTCTGAGATTTACGTGAAATACCGCCAACAGCGTAACGTGCTCGTGGCAATTTGCTGTGGCGCTTTTCTCAGCTGCATTAAAGCTTAGAGTATTCTTCTCACTTCGTGACGGGAGAAGCACATTCCTATGGAAGGGAACACTCGGCAAGCGTTACACTCACGCGGGCACGAGCAAGCGGGAAGAAACGCGTCTTGTTACTACGGTGGCTAGTTAGGACACACAGCAGCTTTTTTCTACAAACACAAAACTTTCCTGAAACCGGAACTTCGGAATTCCAAGACAGGATAAGACACACTACCACCTAGGACTATGGTAAACTGTGCCAGCGCCATTTTCATAAAAGTTTTGTGCGTGTAGAAAAAAGTTGTTGCGTGTTCCAATGAGCCACCGTACTTTGCGATCACACGGCTTAAAAATGGCTGGCAAACAACACTAAGGCTCGAGAAGGTTAGTTGTGTTAGCTAACATTTGCCAAGTGGGCCAGCGCTTCTTGTCTATGCTTCTGCGGTCCATGATCAAGCGATGAGCGCTATTTTCGCTAGTAACCCTTCTGTGAGGACACGTTGTAGTTATACGAGCTAGAAGAGCTATTGCCCCCTGGTTAAACAGTAGGCTTAGTTTGAGCAGCGGTGAGTTGCTGGTGGTGCAAAAACACATGTCGTCCAGGCAAACAAATACTTTTTTTGTTACATTTTTGCAAATATTGATTAAAACGTAAAAGTTAAGAAGAATTATGTTTGTTGACTTGCGTTTTACGTTTATAAACAAAAAATTATAATACTGTGGTTTCTAGAAGGAGAAACAGCTTTCTATCGGATGGGTGTTGCACGTGTGATTGGAGCGGATGTAACACCCTGGATTAAAGAATTACTACTTAAAGGGCAATTACATCCATTTTGACATGCATGCTTTACTTTTGGATCACTTACACAATAACTAAACTCAAGATTGCGGTAAGAATTCGTTACGTACGTCCGATACAACAATTTAATTATTGCATCACCAAAACACGATACGGAGACCTGAGTCCATTGTTTTGCTGGAATGCGCAGAAATTAATGCCGACGGATGTCACTCTTCGATTTCGACTCGCAGCCGATTGAGATAGCTCTATTGGCTGTGAGAGCTCAAGCGTCCGACAGCCTTAGCTGGCCACTACAACTGTCGGCCAGCTAAGGCCGTCAGACACTCGAGCTCTTACAGCCAATAGAGCTATCTCAATCGGCTCTGAGTCGAAATCGAAGAGTGACATCAGTCGGCATTAATTCTACACGTTCCAGAAAAACAGTGGCGGTCTCCATGTCGTGTTTTGGTAATGCAGTAATTATATTGTTGTATCGGACGTACGTAACGTATTCTTGCCGCAATTCTTGTGTTTAGTTATTCTTGTGTTTAGTCTTTCTCTTGCCAATAAACCGTTTTAAAATGTGGCGTCTAGGAGATTTTATGTTGAATATCGTTAACTATATTTAAGAACGACCCGTAACTACATGATGCATTGCGCGCGTACAATAATCATGACGTTTCATCTCTGTGTGTACATCTACTAATTTTCTAATAATTACCATGAGATCTAAAATCTAATAGACTAATGCGGTAAAAATTTAAATTAATTATTCCGATAGATCGCCGAAGCAAAATTATAAGACACTAGCCTAGAAAATTATAAATTGTGATTTTAAAATCCGAGAATCATTCCGGTTTGTAACGACAAAATCGTTGACTTGATTCTGTCTCGTGTACTATTCCGAAAGCCAACTGAGACAACAGCTATACGAGCTACCATCCCAGCCGATCTTGGCGCTGTAATTGCTCGGATGACGATCTACACGTAGCTGTAATTTGGCACGCGGAATGTTAAAAAACATTTGAAGAATATTGCAAAGTAAAAGTCTAAAAGTGCACACATATACACATTAAAACGCGACGTTTCGTTACATCGCAGAGCCATCATCAAGAAGAGCCAGTAAAAACAAATTATAATAACACTCAAGAACATTTTAAAATTGTGGTACGGGTCTGTCAGTTTTTAACACTTTTAGGGATGGCACGATACTCGATAATACCGCGATAAAAATTTCTGTCGGCAGTTTTTCTGATTTATCGAATTATCGTGCAAACCCCGATGCTTAAATTGTCGTATCTCGGAAACCGTACTAGCTAGAAACACTCGGTTTCCGGAATCGCTTGCGGAATTACTAATAAGGGCTATCCAACCAAGTATGCAGTACTGTGGCTAGTCACTTTAGCTGCTTGGAGAGTTAGTTTAATGCAAACACTATTTAAGCATTAAGTAGCAGCGCAACTGCTAAATTGTTTCATGGTGAGGAAGTAAGAACAATGGCCATTGCATTTTCACGTCTATTGGCCAAATGGCGAGTGCCACACACGTCTCAGTAGTGAAGGCTGCACTGTAGGCTTCAGCCAAGGTTTTTTTAAATCGTTGTTCCAGCCCCAAAATTTATTTTATCGAGATATTATCGATTATCGCGATAATTTAAAGTTTTATCGGGATAAAAAATGTTTGTATCGTGCCGTCCCTAAACACGTCCTAGTAAATTCTGCCTTGGGAAGGTGGGCATTTTAGTTGCATGACTGATGGCTGTCTTGTGTGTGTTTTTATAATTTGTTTTTACTGGCTACTCTTTAATAGCTCTGAGATGAGCCGAAACGAAGAGTTTTAATGTGCATATGTGTGCACTTTTAGGTTTTGACTTTGCAACGTTTCTTACGCATCAGAGGGGTTGGTAATTTTGGCTAATTTTTCGCTCCAGAGATTCTTTTATGCATCTGGAAGTAGGTGGAACCTTCCAACTGTGTTTGGACCATCAGAATCTTATTAAATGATGTAGGGCGAGCATATCCAATTACAGCCGTCTTTGTTTTTGGAGCTTGATTTACAAAGTGCACTATCGGCGCGTAATTGTCCAGCCGATGCCCACCCGATACCGAAGCGAATATCGGTCAATTCTAAATTCTGGCGTGAATTTTAACATCGTCATTTTTATAATTATCTGATCGCTTTTCGGCAGTTGATGCAGTGCTGACTTAACCCACCTAAATTTAGAAAGATTTTATTTTTTTTCCCGCAGGATGTGTAAGGCCAGCAGGTCGGGTGCGATCGTTACCACAGGATATGCCATCTGTACACCGGAAATGGCTTGTCTGTCCGTGACGAAGCCATACTGCAAGTAAGCAAGCTAGTGTATTTCCGCTCAATCTCCAATACACAAACCGACGTAAAATGTTTATCAGCAAAATCATTGTCAAGGGCCCGACCCGATTGCTATCTGTCGGATGAATTTTGTCACCGATATTTTCAATCAATGATGATATCTTAAATGTCTGTTGACGGAAACGTTCAAAGGTTTAGTTAATATTAATTTATTTATTTTTTCGTTTTCGTTTTAATGAGATTAAGAGTTCAGTCACTATTTAAGTAAATGCACCAACGTTATATTCACCAACTTCGCTGCGTGACCAAGATATAATTTTGACACGTTGCTTGGTTTAATTACGCCGTGTTAAAAATAAAGCTGACAGATATTCCGAAAGAGGAAATTATGAATCGCATGCGCGGTTGTAAAAAAATAACGTACTGGTCTTTAGGAAAATAATAATATATCTCTGCATAAACACTAAGAAAGTCGTCTCTGTTTGTGTATCGGTAATGTTCCCATGATTCCGTTCGAATTGTCTTACAGGAAATAGATAGGTGCGCCTTACGGTGCCAAATTGGGATGGAACGATACAATTTTTTTTTTCATCCAGATATAATTTATTAAATTATGGCGATAATCGATAATATCTCGATAAAACAATTTTGAGGCTGGAATAAGCATTTTAATATTGCTAATTAAAAAAAAAACTTGGTTGAAGCCTACAATGCAACTTTCACGAATGTGAATTGTGTGGCACTCACTGTTTGGCTAGTGGACATGAAAATGCAATGGCCATTGTCCATTGCTTCCTCACCATGCAGAAACAATTTAGCAGTTGTGCTCCTACTTCATCCTTAAATATTGTTTGCATAAACTCACTCTCCGAGCAGCTAAATTGACTAGCAACAGTATTGCACACTTAGTTTGAGAGCCCTCGTAATTTGGCACGCAATGCCGCAAACCACTTGTTTCTAGCTATTACGGTTTCCGAGATATGCCGATTTAAGCTTTGGAAGTTTGCACGATAATTCGATAAATCAGAAAAGGTGCGATCCGATAATCGAAGAAAAAAATTATCGCGATTTTATCGATTATCGTGCCACCCCTAGTGCCAAGCATACAAGGCATATTGTGCAATGGACAATTCGGCGTCAAAAAGAATCCATTCTATAGCTGAATGCAAGAGTGTGATGGAGGTCGCTAACTTGGTGGCAGCCACTGCTGGCCTTCAGTGGCGTAACGTGCGGGGTACGAAGGTTGCAGCTGCAGGGGGGCCAACACTGGTAGGACGGTAAATGGGGGCCCACACTAAAATAAAAAAAAACGTAAGCAAGAAAGGACGAAAGAGAAAAGGAAAGAGAGAGTGAAAATACTGGAGACAAATAATCAATTCTACAGCTTTACAGTCATTGTTGCTTGTCCACTTTGTTTCTATTACATCAGCAGCGAGATAGCTGCAGTACCCTTACAGATTTCCTCCTCTTTCCTTCTTTCTCTCCCTCATGTCCGCATGGGTCAGGCCCATTAAATCGTTCACGCTTAATGCTAAGAAGCCTAATGAGATGGGGTAATGGTGTTGGGGAATGAGGCACACACCATTTTACCAAGCACATGTCGTCCTTAGATGGGTTAACTGCTATTATGTATATGTGTGTGTGTGTGTGCGGTGCTATCGAGTGGAGGAGGAGGAAGGAGGGGCCAACTATAATTTCTTGCACCGGGGCCCACACCAACTAAGTTACGCCACTGCTGGCCTTTATTGTTTGTTCTCAAGCTAATCTAATTAGTTGAAGTTAATCATACATTACAATCCCCAAATTGCTATCTTTTAACTTAGCGTTTGTAGAGCTACCTCCCCCCACTACTCTACCTGAGATTTCTAAGCTTTCAATACTGGAACTTTGCGTTATACACACCCACTTCGTTACCGTAATATAAACACTACTCTAAAGTCTGCGGTTCAGAAATTGTTCTGGCATGAGTGTTTTCCCAAGTGTGCTCTTTAGAGTGTTTGCGGACAAGAATTTTCAGAAAATGGACTGGAGACGGGGGCGGCGAGGCGGGGTTGGAGGAGCGGCTAACAATATCAAAATATAACAATGCTACAACACGTAACAATGATGCAATAAAGAAGAGTGGCGCACAAGATCTGATTAGAGATCACTCGAACAAGATAGAATGATACTTCGGCAAGGGGAAAGTAACAGTGTCGTTGTCATTGTTTGAGGTAGCATTATCGGCTTTCCATCTTTGACATAAATTTGTTAACTGTTTGTTGAGAGCCAAAGTAAAACGGTCATAGTTTTCACTTAAATCTTCCAGTATTAATCCTTAGGGTATATACTAAGTCTATAATTTTGAGGCGCCTCAAAATTGGGCTACCGACATGACTGAATGGCTTGTTTAGTTCTTCAGTGCGGGTTTCGGGAGGCCAGTTGAATTGTTTCCGCGATCGTTTGCCACGATAATGCATTAGCCTGCAAGAATGCTGAATCAACTGCCCATTGTGAGCTCTGCAATGGCTGAAGGCTCACAATAAATTCTGTGCTGATATTGAACTTGGTACCTAGAATCTGCAAGCTTTTACTGAGGATGGCGATGTTTCGTCACAAATACCATTTGTACACAATGATGGCATTACTGAAAATACTTTCGTTGAGACTGATATTTCTGAAAATTCTCTTCCGATACTCCAGCACGAATGACACCAAAGTCAAGTTCAGCGCGTGTTACAATGGCCTTCTGCAAATCCAAATCCAATTAACGAGTTTAGAACTGAAGGATACGTGTGTATGGTATTTCCACTTCTTTTTCCGACTGGTAGCGCTGATCTGAATGACAATTCGCGGTTTCACAAAATAACAATGTGAGATTGGGCAGCGTATCTAATCCGCTTCGGAGACCATCACTTTGCCCGCAATCCGCACTTCCGTTTCTTTGCCTTTAACACCATTCTGAGACATGCTATTTGCCGTGATTGAGCAGTCTTTGCAAAACGTCACGACTTTAGTGGAAATATTGCCGAACTTCGGGAGGAGGTTTCTCGGAACCCTGCCATCAAGAACAAGTTGTTGTTTTGGAGTTCAAAAATTACCGACAGCAACGCCTACTGGTATCAGCGTCGACAAGAACTAAAGGTAATGGTTAACCAGTTGGGCGTGCCAACACTTTTTGTGACACGGAGCGCAGCGGACTTGTGGTGGCCGTGTCTCATTAAACACTACAAGATTCCTGTTAGCAGAGTTGAAGCCTGAACGAATCAGATCTTTCAACGAAAATGCAGAAGATGCTTTCAGAGAACCCGCTCATTGCAGAAGCATATTTTGTGAAGCACGTTGATGAATTTATCAAAATATTTAGACAAAAATATCATGTTGCAGACTACTGGTATAGATTCGATTTTCAACATCGAGGCTCCTGTCGCATGCATGATGTATTCTGGATTGCTGACGCGCCTAATGTATGCGAATTCGATGAGATGTCAGTACAAGACTTGGACAGTTGCCACCAATACTACGACCATTTAGTTTTTGCTTTCAATCCAGGCATGAATTTACCACAGGCAAACATCCATCCATCTCGGAAACATGCCACAGAAATTCAAATTGACAATAATGTTGTCTTGGCACAATTGCTTAACCTAGTTCAACGACATACACACCACAGCGCTTATTGCAAGAAACAACGAGGAGCTGCCTGTCGGTTTGGCTTTCCCAAATAGCCAAAAGAAGAGTCCCTGCTGGCTAAAGATAAGGGAAATTGGACATACACTCCCAAACGTAATGACGAGCTGCTCAACAATTACAACCCATTTATTGCCTAACTATGGCGGGCTAGTACTGACTGCCAGGTTATTGCCTCCAAGCATGCAATTATTTCGTCACATTGCTAAATATGCTTCGAAATCCGAGCCACAGTTACAGCAATTCCGCGAGACTTTCACCAGCATGTTAGCTGAATCAAATACATCTGACCCTGCTGAAAAGGCATTCACCAAACTACTAATGAGAGTAGTTGGACAACGCGATATTTCTGCTTGTGAGATAATGCATTTAGTAATTAGCGAACCATTGTATCATTCAAGCAGACAATTTGTTAATTTCACAATATCGACAGATGACTATGTTCTTATCCGCTGAGGCGGCAGCTTACCAAAACAGATCTGTCAGCAAAGAACACTGGACTCTACAAGACTTTGTTGAAAAACATACTATTAAGGCTGGCCGTCTGCTTGCCGACCCTGCCAGATCGTGTTCTAGAGTTATAAAAGTTCTTCCTTCTTCACAGTTAGGAAAATCACTTGAAGGTGATGAGTTGTACTGCAAACAACAGCTTATGCTTCACAATTCGTGGTGATCACTTTCGGAACTAATGGTCCATCCTACATGGAAGGAGTCTTTTGACGACCACGCCTCAAATGTCTGGCAATTGGGTGAAATCGTGACGACAATGATGAAGAAGAGCTGACACTCGATGCCGACATAGATCATCATGAGTGGATGGAACTGCTGTGGCATTTCCGAACCAGATTCCGAATCCAGTACTGCTAGGATTCCGAGGTATATTGACCGAGCAGCTAACTGGTACGAATCGTATAATATGTGTCCAGATATTGCTGGTAATGTGAGATTCATCCATTTGCAGAAGAAATGAGAATTTCGACAGCCACATAATGTGAGACTTTGGATATAACCCTTAATGTCAAGCAACAAGTAGTTGTAGAATTTGCATAAAGACAGTTGAATGACTCTAGCCTGCCACAATCTGCCATTAACGAGCTAGTAAAATGCTCGTTCCGAAAGGCTGGTAACTGCTGGCCTCGTTTTGTGGTGAACACGCCCTATTTCTGGGTGGGGGGGGCCCGCGCGACTCGTGAACACGACTTGATCGCCAATAATATTAACGGTCAAACGCTGTACTCTGCCCTGAAGTTGATGGGTGTGATAGTAGGGCTCACCCACTACAACATTGTTTGGCTAATGATCCAAAACCACAAATGAATATCAACGAAGCTTGGTTCAACGAAGCAAGCTTAAAGTCACGCAATAAAGAAACTGAAGAGTAAAATGAAGAGAGACTGCACACACTTGTGTTGTGTTCTGGTGTCAGACTTCGAAATTCTAGCTGACGATTAACTAGTGGCTTCTTTATTGGTATGATTATTACTCAGTAGCTGTTAGCGACAAAAAGTGCCAAACATTTCAGTTCCGGCAACAAGCTGCATGTTGGACATGGAAGCTGCACACACATTGTGGTTTTGAAATCCACCGGGAGACACTCCCGGAAGTGACGACGCAATCCGTGATGGCGTCATGAAAATGACCACCATGCGACGTACTAAATGTCTATTATCTCCGGAATTAAGCGATCAATCCTAACGTGCAACCTATTGTTGGAAAGATAATTTAATTTGCTAAAAGAAATGCCTGAACAATGTATGCCATAAATCTATTAGTTTTGGTTTAATTCGAAGAAAAACATAATACGACTGCTGTGTGATATACTGATTCTCAGTTATCTCCGGAACTAATCAATCAACCTTTTCATGCGAACTATCGTTGGAAAGGTAATTTAATTTGCTAAATGAAATACCGGAACAATGTATGCCATAAATCTATTAGTTTCTGCGTAATTTGAAGGAAAACACATTATGACGTCCTTCTCCCATACGATATACTTAATCTCGTGTATCTCTGGAACTAATAGATCAATCAATCTTACAGTGTAACCTTAACAGAATTGCCAGAGCATTGTATGCCGTATATAGGGTGGGGCAGAAAGGATGGAACACCCTTGCCAATCAAAGATGGTTAATGTTAGGATAATGAAACTTTGCATGGTGTGTAGGCGAACGGGGAGCCAACTAACCATGTGTCGATCACTGGCCTTGACGCATATTTTCAAGGTCATCGTGATGGTAACTTTTTAACCATGCTTCGTAGAACCCTAGTGTAAATTAGAAACTTGTAGTCAGTGTCAAGGCATAGCCATTGCAAAAAGCGGAACGAAATTCGGTACGTTAGTTTAGGAATTACGGAAATTGCAAACATCATTGCATCATGCGAACAATAACCATCACTTCACTTCACTTCACTTCACTTCATTCTCTTGTGCTAACCGAGTGGCTTTCCTGCCAAACAGTTCTGTCAGGGTCTTTCGTACACCACGCATTGTTATTGGTAGGTAATGGTGTTGGCAGCATACTCACTGGCATAATTCAGTAACCGTGATCAGCTCTGAAACAAAATCAGAAATGTTAACCTGAGGGAAGGACAAGTTTAAGGTTATTATCTAGATGGCCACGGTGACTAAATTATGCCAACTTGCATAATATGCTGTAGTTTGCAGCACCAATTTGTTTGTACGTGTAATGTAGCAGACTGTGTCGAGTCATCAGTACGTCACTTGCTGTTTGTTTCCAAGCAGGCTTCACGTACTTTGAGGACCACTGACTTTATTTCACATTCGCTGTGTGATGCTTATACAAAGTGTGAGTCTAAAAAATTGTTTGAGTTATTTATTTATTATAACCAAGCTACTTTCAGATTAATTTCCCCGAACAGTAATGTTTAATAAACTCTGACATCATGAAACAGTTTTCAGTGTTATTTTTTGCAGTGTTATTTTTTAAGCCCCTACCTTTTTTTTTATAATGTTTGTTACATTCAAAAGGACTTTAGTGCTTCTATTTTTGTCTTGTTAAGAAACAGGCTAGTATTAGTCCGACGAGGCTTCCTATAACAAAAGCTGTTGTATCTCTTGCTCTGTTGTGTGTGTGTTCAATACTGTTTTACCGTCTTGCTAATAATTGACACTCGTTAACCCAACTCATTGTTTCCCTTTGGTGCCTTATCCCAGTAGGGCCTTATCCCAGTAGGGCCTTAGGGCTTCGTCGGGCAGATGACCGGGTGCGGTTAACGCTCGCTAAAATCCTTTGACCCTTATCCCAGTAATTCATCACCCATTCTTGTAACTTTGCTCATTCTTGTGCGTTTGTTCATTTGTAAGTTAAGCAGCATTGGCCCTGATTGGTACTTGGGTGGGTGACCTCCTGAGAATCCATTCCGGGTGTTGCAAACATAGGGCCTTAGGGCTTCGTCGGGCAAATGACCGGGTGCGGTTAACGCTCGCTAAAACACTTTGTCCATTTGTGACAACACTGAATTGTCACTGGCTTAACACTTAAAAACAATGCCGATGCAGCTCCGTCTCTCAGCCTTTTTTTAATCTTTTAAAATTTTTTTTTATGATTTTGAATCCCGTCTGTGAGGATGGTACGTTTTTCTTACCAGGCAAAATGGCAGCATGGCCGCCATTTTTGACAAGGCCTAACTAGGTTTTTTTTTTTCATTTTGTGCAAATAATTAATTGTTTAGCTGAAATACCACCAAGAAAAAATAACGATATTATTATTAAACAAACGCTTAAGCATATAAAACACATCCGTATTTTATACGTCATTTTCTTACATCCATAAGCCTTACAAAAAAACTTGGTGCTCTAAGGAACTGCAATAAGAAAAGAACCTGTATGCCATCAGCTTTGCACTAATATGTATAAAAGATGCTCCATCTTGTTTTTAGGGATGCTGGAGATGCTTTTATACATATTAGTGCTGATGTCTTACATGTCTTTTTCTTGTATCTGCTTCTTTTAGTATTGCAATATGTGAAATATTTGGAAGAATTGTGCTTTTAGTGATAGAAGCATGAAATCTGGTAGACAGTTTTTTTTTTTTTGCTGTAGGGCCATCGCAGATTTTGCCTGTGGCAAAAATGGCATCCATTTTCCAAAATGGCCGCCACTCGACTATGTTGACACCTGTTATATTACCATTAAATTTGTTCTTATTATAATACAGTTGGAAATAGTGTTATTTTATGCTCTAAATTATATATGGTGAACATTGTTAATATGATAGAAAGTTATTTTCGGTGCCAGTTTTATTAGTCATAAATGGAAGATAATCCAAGATGGCTGCCAATGCACGATTTTGACACGTATTAGCCTATATTACTATGAAACTTGTTTCATTAGTGAAAAGTTCTTACCTGGTTACTAGCTTTATATGTCATAAATGGAATGTGATTCACAAACATACAATTACAACTAACTTATCTCGTACAAAAACTAAAGTTTGCATCAGAATTGACATCCCCGCTAAGAAACAGAGATTGTACCATAATCTCACACCACCATCTCCGCGTAATACTTGTTGGAACCGCCTCAACTCGTCAATTATAGCACTGTGCACCACACAAACAGAGCAGCGCACTGCAAGGTCATCTTTTGGCACTTGCTCTGTCCTCTGTAGCCACACGTACTGAGCTCTCTCGACGGGGCGAGGGATAATCGTCTAACTGGAAAATCGCATAATTGGAAAAAACGTATACAGTATAACGAAAAATCGTCTAACACGAAATTCGTGTAATAGAAAATCGTCTCTAACAGGAAATTCGTATAATGGAAAATCGCCGAATATCCCTGCCTCGCTCTCTACGGCTATACATCAGAAACCGCATGTATTTTATTGTCCAGTTAGACGTTTACCCATTAGCACGATTATCCATTATGCGATATTCCGTTTAGATGATTTTCAAGATTTTGTATTTAGGCATATTATAGACAATTATCCCATTAGACGATTCAGTTATACATTCGTTCGACACCCCCTCTCGACACTTGTGTGGCTTCTGGTAGGGTTTCCCTCCATACTGCCCATCCACCCTCAACTGTTTCATTCTATCCCTACTTGCTTGGAGTAAGTGGTGCCTACCCCCCCCCCCCTCCTGGTCCAGTCAGGAGTTACCCCACTAATATCAAATGCACCCCCTTCCCGGTTTAAAAATGGTACTCCCATATTTTCGACTTGGTGTAGTGGTTGGGTTGTCACCCCCCCCCCCCCGGCCATAAATAATGACCGGTTCCTTACGACGGGATAGAAATAAATCGTATGAAAATAATATGGTCCGATAATGTGCATGTGTGGAGGGGGGGGGGGGGGGGGGGG
>JAHWFP010201366.1:0-11341 GCA_023313725.1 Lithobius niger | reverse complement strand
AAACCGTCACAATAAAAAGGAAACTCTTTGTTTCCTTTTAGCGTTGGGGTAATTTCATGGCCGGATTCTGTGTACGTTCCAGTATGAATTATTTATGTACTAGTGCGATTAAAGTGGAAAAAGCGTTGGCCAGATTGAGTTAGTGCCTAGTGGCCAAACAGCAAATGGGCCTACGCAAAAAGAACTTAAGGGTCACTCCTTTCGTTCAGCAGAGCTTCAAGGTGTCTGCTCAAATTGCAGTATAATGGCTGCCTATACCTGCCATCTAGTTTCGTTTTTTGTCAATTTGTCTGATTATACTAAACCCGACCAGAGAAACCTTACCTACCACCCGTCTGCTAGACACAGCTGCACAATCAGAGAATGTTACACGTTACAATACGGACGAACAGTCTTTGAGACGTGTAAATCGTCATACAAAAACCCAATAAGGGAAAAGGGATCCATCAAGTTTTCACCATAGAAAGTAGTGGTATCACAGCCAAAATGGCTGCCATCCAAGTTTGTGGTCTGAACCGTGCCCCCCTGAAGCTTCACTGACAATCACCTGGTTCAGTTAAGTGATCAAGGCTGGGACGGAAAACTTGGTGGCAGCCATTTTGGCTCTGATATCAGTACTTTCCATGGCGAAAACTTGATAGGTCCGTTTACCCTTATGGGGTTTTTGTACGATATCGCTCCTTTTGGTTATCTTATGATTTTGCTTCAGAGTAAGTAAGTATTGATTGCGAGCTCCTTATGAAAATATAATTGTAAATCGTTTCTTGAACAGCCTGAAGAAAATCGTCACTATGGTATAATTAATAGTCACTGATTAATTGTGTTGTATCGCTTTTGATTGTAAAACAGAAACAAACTGAGCACGATAAATTAGTTTAGTTTAATTTAGGCTTATTTAGATTATTTTTTCTGCTTTTTTTAGTCAAGGAGCGGTAACCTTTCGCGGATTTTCTTCCACGTAAACAGTTTAGCATTCGATGAGATACTTTATTTTAGATAAGGCACAATTACAATATATCGATTCGATTTATTGGTGAATCGGAAACAATACGTTAACCGAGGCTGCTTTGTTACTCGGCTATGGAGGCCAATTATTTTGATAACAGATGGCGAGTTCCCAACGTTCACGAAAATAGCATTACAAATGATTATAATCTTTGGAATTAAAACTCCCCAAAAATGTTAAACCATAAAAGGCACCGATAAACGTTCGTTGAATGGCAATGTTCAAGATATCGGTCGCATAAATTAGTTGTTTACCCTAAGTGAAATTGGCTAGTAATAAGTAGTAACAAGAATTTGTAGGGTTGGTAGTAATAAGTAGTAAAAAGTAATAACTAATTAGCATGAAATCAACGATGTACAGATGCCTTTTTCGTATTGAAATCCTTTATGTATAGCTTTGAAACAGGACTTTCTGTTGTTTACTCAGTAAACCCCGTCGATCTATACAATTCCAAAGCTTTCTATCGCTTTAATATTTAATATTCAATACCAGAAAACACCGGTTTAATGTCTTGGGTAAGAGAAGCAGCAGCTAGCTTTCGCCCAAACACTGAGAGTGTCCTGACTTTGAACAACAACAATTAGACGCCATACAAAGCCGACAATCTGAACTTGGCAGGTAAAGCGCTAACGTGCTTCTAGATAAGCCATTTGCCTAACTGCAGCTGTGATGTCCGGCTTATGATTTAAGCGTCTTAAAGACTGTCTGCCCTGATTGTAACTTGGGATTATTGTAACTTTTATCGCCCGCTTTGTAACGTGTGAGTGTTCGTCCTCTGTGATCGTGCAGTTAAGTCCACCGGGCAGTCGGTATAGGTAAGGGTATTTCGGTCAGGCTTAGCAAAATCAGACATACTGACAAAGCATGAAATCTGATATGCACATACTAAACCATTATTAGTTTGATATGGAAATGATGCTTTAAACAGGAAAATATGGCCGCAAGCATCCATCCCCAAACACGAAAGTTATTTTTTTTTATTAAATAAATCGATTTCAAACGCCTAAGAACGAGGCTTAAAAATGTGGATTTAAACATCCTCGTCAAAGGCCAGATTGGGCAGTTCTGTACCTTAAAATGTGGTAGCTTCATGGGCATTAACTTGCCCCTGGCATTGCATTGACCCCCTCAGACCCCCTTCTGAATTGGGCAGTCCTGAATTGTACAAATTTCATCTTTTAACTATCAAAACAAAAATATAAGATGCATGGGGATTACGATATTGACTTTTGGGGATGGGGTGTAGAGACCCCCCCCCCCCTTTGTAGTTTGAAAACTTTCTGGTACTTATTTTACTATCTTCAAGCTAAAGGCAGACTATATGATCTCCACAAACCCAAAAGCTTTTGCCCGTAAATAATACCAGGGGCACAATAGGCATAAAATGATATTAATAAACATAAAGCGGACGTTTATGACATTAGCTAATCATACACCGGACTTCTGAAGATCAAAACTACTCGGCTAAGTGAGAGGTCCTATAAATACATCAGTTTTGCTATTCTCATTTCTTTCTTCGACAATGAAAATGAAGCAATTGAACAACGACGCGAACACTTCAAGAGCAATGAATCCAACGGCAGTGTTTATGATTAAACAGTACGCAAAGCCAAATGGGCTCGTAATGGGTTAAATAAATATGGACTCAAACCTATTTACGTCGCCTTTTGGACTTAAATGTCGCACTGCCTGAGCAGGGAATTGAACTCACGACCTTTGAAAAGAAATCTCGAGGCCTTGTATGTGTATGTTTATATGCATATGTGTGCGTGTTAAATGCTGCCTATGGCCGTTTCGTTTTAGACTCAAATGTCAAACTGCCTGAGCGGGGTATTTAACCCACGACCTTTGAAATGAAATGTCGAGGGCCTACCGCTGCGCAGTACTGACACGGCCAATGAGCGCATTTGGATAGATCTGCCACCAAACATGCGATGTTCTGCAAAAATAGTAAAAGAGGTGACCATGTTGTTTCAAACCACGTGAAAGTGGAAGTAATGGTGGTTTCCTACTACCATTTTCAAGTATTTTGTTCATTCTTCACATTAAAAAAACGTTCACTACGGTATTTAATGGATCTGGCTTTGTAGCCTACTTTATTCATGTAGTGCTCGGAGCCACTAGCCTTATAGATCTGGTTGCCTTACCGCCGCTACTAAAAATGGGCTTCTAACGAAAAACCTAAATATTTTCGATTATATTTTGAGACTGGCTGAAGCCATGTGTATGTCCACGCTTGACCGAATTAAGTTTTTTTTTTATTATTTGTGCTCATACTGGATAATAAACGATGATTTTCGTTCGTTTCGTTCACACAATCAGCGCATCCTCTGACTCAAATGACCCAACCCACCGCTAACACTCCCCTTCCCATTTTCAATGATCACTTCTATATTTTCCATGTTCATGTTCGCGGAAAAATCAGCCATCATGTGTCTCAAACCCAGCCACCCCCCACGACTAATGACCCCTCCTTTTCCACTGATTAATTCTATTATATTTTTCCATGTTCATGTTCACGCTGTGGAATTAAATGAGGCTCAAGGCAGTCTCGAAGCTGCCCCTTCGAGAAGCATGCTGTCCTGAAAAACATCCCCTAATGCTTCCCACCTACCAGACGCGCGGTGCCCTTGGTTCTTACTTAAAAGAAACATCCTCCCATAGCACCATTTTTCTCGATTCTCACATCAAGTACGGCCCCAAAGTTTTATTTTCTTACCCTTAGTAAATCCCTAGCTAAAAATCCGTTTTAAAATGTGGCGTCTACGAGATTTTCTGTTGAATACAGGTAACTTTATTTACTGCATCCCTCACGTATATGATCCTTTGCGTGCCTACAATAACCATGACGTTTCATTGTTTCCAGTTGTGACGACACAGTTTTTGCGTCAATGCTGTCACGTGACCCGCAATTCGTCTACTAGGTTAGACGTCGTTCACGTGATCACGAGAAGACGAGGGCGGAAGTGACGTTGTGGTATTACTACGCCGAATCTCGCGTGGGCAGCACGCGGACACATGACTGCGCATGGCTGTTATAAGGCAGGCAGGATGTTGCTTTAACTCTTAAAAGTAGTGCTCAAAAGTAGCAGTCTTGAATTATACGGTCTTATTATGTAGATAGGAAATGTCGTCTTCGAACTGTTGAATTTCATGCACTACAGCCCCATTTGTCATGAAATTTATACCAAATCGGAACAAAATTACGATCGTTATCGTGTCCCAAACAGACGAAAAAAATACAAATTCAGTCGAGTGTTAGGCCTAACTCGCTTCGCTCGCTCCGGTAATGAAAAACTGATGATACTAACGGCGAAGGAGTCTAACCGCAAACAAGTGAAACGACACCGTTTGAAAACGGAACACGAATAAAAGGGGGGAAAAAACCCAATAGTGTGTAACGTTTTTCCAGGATACAACGTGGTGCATAGTAGCTAGAAACAGGGTCATCGTGTCGCTTAAATCGGGACGATAAGAACGTCTCAATGGCAGCAACTGGTCCTTTGTGTCGCGCCCGCAGGACTGTCGGCCGAATTTATTGGTCCGCATTGCAGACAGAGAGTGTGCGATTCAGCCAATCAAGGGCCCTCCAAGAGACAGGGAAAAGCATTCCCGGCATGCCATACAATTCCAACAGTAAATCGGCGCCATTAACTCAAATGACGCACACGTCTGTCCAATCACCCACAGTCTTTCTGTCCAAAGGTCTGTCTGATGAAGACTTGGAACATGGAGACCTCCTGCCGTCAATTTTCGACGTCGCATTTTTGTCGCCGCTATACAACACCTGCTGCGGGCAAAATAAGGCCTTCGCCTCGGGGGATCTCCTACCAAATGCCCGCCCTTCCTGATTGCGGAGCACAAACACACACACATACTAGAAAAACTAACGAACCTTTCACGCCTAATTCTATTTGACTCGTTTAAGGCTCGTTTGTCTCGTCTTGCGGCGATTTTTTTTTTTGTACGTTTGCAGTAAGTTGTTAGAGGTGTTTGTGACTCCAGGGGTTGCAAATCGCGGCACTTGTTTTGATTCTGCTATTGTGAATTTTTAATTACAACCTCACACCTATACACCCAAGCTTTTGCACACTAAAATATCTTTTCGGGAGAAAAATGGCGAAGAAATTGCAGAACCTTCAAAACAAATAAGCACCATGCTGACTTTGGCCACTTGACTGGTTCCTGGGTTCAATCTTGGTACCAGCCCACCCAGACACGGACTGGCCCACCGGGAAATCGGGAATTTCCCTCAGGGTCCCTAATTACTTTTAAAAAGGAAAACTTGGTGAAAATGGGTAATGATCTTATCATAATTCATTTGCAGAGTCTGGATATCAATTCATAAAGAAACTTCTTTTTAAGGAGGCTATGCAAAATGTTCGAAAAATAACTTACAACTGAAAAACAATTTCTTTGTTGGCAATGTGCAACAAATATTTTTATGGCCTATGGAATGCATCACAATTTTATCCGCTAACACTTGACAACAATTTCGTGTGGGGTTGGCGGGGGTGGAGGAGGAGGTAGTAAAGCCCCACGGTAATTGGCCCTCCTTTTGAGTAGTTTTCCAATAAAAACTCAGTTCCCAGACCGTGCCTGGGCCCACCACTGTGCATTCAGGAAGAGTAAGCCCCCGGAACCGCACTCGTGTTCTCATTTCGATTGTGGCATGTAAAAGATCCCTGGTATTTCCTAGCACAATTGTCTCTCTGCCTTCCAAGATAACTTTAACAATTGAAAAGGACATTCATTTGACTAGTTCCCTGTGATGTCGATTGTGGCATGTAAAAGAACCTAGCATTTTCCGAAGGAATTTACCTAGCAAAATTGTCATTCTCATTCGGGCACATGACAAAGGATTGGTGCGCGTCTAATGTTAAAGCTTCTAGGATATTAATCCCTTTGTGAAGTAAGAAGACCAAACCTTAAAGCTAGTACAAATTTACCACATAAAACATACAAATTAAATTTAGCCAATAATTGTCAACCGGATGTCACGACCTATCATCAAACACCGTGCTCGACCAGCTTGCCGAACATATCTCCGTCGCTTGGCAACAAACTTCCGCCCAAAACAACAAACCAGGTTTATGTAATAAATGTGTACGCTTGAAAATCACTGTTCAGAATTTGGATTTGTACGCTTGATTTATTCATCCATCTTTAGCAGAGTAGAATGTATGAACACGGCTGTAATGAAAGAGGATCATCCGTGAATCAATGTTTGCTCTGTGCAATAACGCCGCCGTCCTCGCTATTCTGTTACAGGCACAAAATCCAATGAAGCGAGGGATAATCGTCTAACTGGAAAATCGCATAATTGGAAGAACGTATACCGTATAACAGTCTAACGGAAAGTCGTCTAACAGGAATTGCGTATAATGGAAGATCGTCTAACTGAAAATTCGTATAATGGAATATCGTCTAACAGGAAATTCGTATAATGTCAAACCTTCTAATGTCCCTACCTCGCTCGCGCTGCCGCGGTCGCTGCGGCTGTACATATAACATCAAAAACCGTAGTTAGACGTTTATCCAGTTAGACGTTAATCCATTATACGATTATCCATTATACGTTATTCCGTTTAGATAAGTTTCCATTATTAATTGTTATTCCGTTTAGACGATTTTCCAGATTTTTTATTTATGCAGATATTAGACAATTATCCCATTAGACGATTTTCCAGTTAGACGTTCGTCCGACGCCCCAAATCTATACTTGACTATTAAATTATCTGGTAAAGTCCACCAGTGAGAAATCCGACACCCCCCGAGCCGCACAGTCCCAACATTTTAAATAAACAAGCGTGGACAGCAACTACTTAGTCGCAACCGGTCTTCTGTACACATCCACTACTTCCGGGCAGCTTCCGCTTCATAGTTCCGGTTTTTTTTTTATTCATTTTAACTAATATTTGGACGTTGAATATAACGGTCAAAATATTCGTCTCTATTCGGTACCGTTCCACTGGTGATGGGCTCACTTGTCGGCCATTTCTGGTCACTTGTGGGCCACTTTTGGGTCATTTCCGCTTCATACTTCCGGTTTCTTTATTCGTTTTAAGTCATTTTTGGACGCTGAATCTAATGGTTAAAAACAGTTTGTCTCTATCTGGTAACGTTCCGGAGTTGAAAAAGACGACGGACGGGCGAACATAGTCGTGCTATATAGTTTTCAGTACAGAAAACTGAATTCCTGACATTTTCCGGACCAAATGAGTACCGTTTTCAAAGGTCAACCAAAATCGGCCACCATGTTGGCTGTAGTGTATTTGCTACAGTGTCATATCTCAATGCTCGCATGACGTCATCCGTTTATGCTCCACGGATGGCGAGACATCCCCACCCACCTTATGTATATAGCCTAATCGCAAGTCACCTGTTGTAACTGCCTATATAACGGCGGTCGCCGCTAATAAACGTCTCCTCCCGTGCTACTCTTGTTACTCTGTTCTAGTGATAAGTAGGCTACTCGGCCACCAGGCCTATTTGTTACAAATATCAGCTGATCACAACAGGTGACTTGCTATACGTATTGTGGGGGTGGCTCGCGATCCGTGGAGCATCCACGAATGACGTCATTCGAGCATTGAGATATGAAGTAGGGCAACACAAATACACTACATTGGCCAAATCCAACATCATTCCCCTTTCACTCACACATGCTGGGAGAGATTGATGGAAGCTTCCTTCCCCTACCACCCCTCAACACAAACACAACTTTCAAAAGGCCGTGAAGACTCACAGTTGGTGTAAGGGTTGAATTTTTCCACCAATGGGCTTCAACCGTTCACTAACTAAATCGTTCGCTTCGCCTACTCTAGTGGCGTCAATCTATGCTTCATGTAGTTCAGTTGGTTTCTTTTTATATTAGTTTGCCTGATCGAACTTACAGTTTTCAGAGCAGTTTTTCGCGTATTTGAGGGTAAAAAAAATCAATTTACAGCAATGAAGCCTACCAAAAGCGCAATTTAATTCGCTTTCATTTGACGATACGCTCATCTTTGTAGGTTCCTTAGTTCAAGATGAGTTGAGGTACACATGCAAGACCTAAGTTATTAATAGAGAGGCTTTAGACCCAGTATCAGAAGAAAAACCAACGTGAGGGATAAACTCCCGAAGTGCTAGAGTCGCGAGTCAGAAAGTCCCCATTCACTTCAAACCTTCTTGTAGGTATCGAGAAGGTTTACGCAGAGACCTTGGCCTTCTGAACGCTGATGGTGAAGCCTACTTCCAGACGTTGCTCACCAGTTTTGCATCTCTGCTTTTGAACCTATGAGACATATAGGTTTAAAATCATTGTACGTAACTCAAGTTTGGTAACCAATTAGCCAAATATTGTTATTATTATACAAAAAGACGGCAAGAGCTCATAATGTCCAAGAAGGAAAAGAACATTACAACGGGAAAACAGTGCACCATAGCGTGATTTATATGGTTGGTGGAGATGGAAGAAACAATTTCTTCAGGAAGATGATTCCAAGGACGGTTAGTTCGATTGGTGAAGAAATGTTTCCTGGCCTCAGTACGGACGTTTTGTTGGTAGAGTTTAAGGCAGTGTCCACAAGTTCGAGCGTCGCGTCGCAACGCGAAGACAGTGGCAGAAGGGATGTATTAGCGGTTGTTGAGGATTTTGAAATTTTTCAATGGGGTCTCCCTTATCGAAATGTTTGGCGAGGCTTGACAGATTGAGAGTGCTTAGGCGGGACTCGTAGGGAGTGAATCGAAGGCCGGGGCACCACTTAGTGATTTTCTTCTGCGTCGTTTCAAGAATATCAATTGATTTTACACAATCAGGGCTCCAGGCTCGGACGCAGGTGAATCCAGGTGAGGTATCACTGACCATCAAAGGGGGATTTTCGACCTTCCGGTTTTAAGAGAAAATCGCTCACGTTTGCAGCGAACGTGAAATCTGCTGTTCACAAGTTGAGAACACCATTCTACAAGTCTGTCCAAACGTGAATGACGTCAGTTAATCCCTCCACGTTCCCGTTTTTTCTACCAAACGGGGGTTAAAACCTGCCTAATGATGTAGATTGAAAGACCTGATATACTTTCTTTAAGGCATGTAGTTTTATCTATCTGGTATTTGTACGTTAAAGTTTGATTAACTTCCACGTATAATGATTGTGACTAGTGGTCAAGAAATACGTTTACTTTTGATATCTGAGTTAAAATCACAACGTTAAAGTTTTTTTTTTGCGTATTTGAGGGTTATAAAATTGAGATACAGCGACGAAATTATAGGCCTAACGGATGCGCAATTAATTCTACAGGAGTTGAGGTGCACACACGCACGCACATACGCACATCGAACGTTTTTAATGATGTGGATTCTGCTTTAAAAAAAGTTTACATTAATACCTTAAGCAAGCAAGCTATCAGCATCCATAGTCCACAGTAATGCCAAATGAAAAACAGCGTGCGAGTAGTTCTGCAATCCGGATAATGGAAGCTACCGAAGGGTGCACGATGGGCATATTCCGTCCTTAGACATGCCGCCTTTACGCGTTAGATGAGCTGCTGTCCTTGGGCGGGTAACCAGCGAGTGTAATAGAATAATTCTAAACTTGAGCCACTTGACTGATACATAACACATAAGCCTTAATACATAAAAAATTTAATTTGATATACAGAACATCTGTCCTAGCGTCCAGGGAGTGCAGTGAACATCCGGTCCTAGTACTGTTTTCTGGTACTGCAGCGTGCGGCCATTGTAGAGGTTTACGCTACTGTTTCATGGGTAGAACTCTGCACGGGAATTGAGACGAAACTGGAACATCGGGTGCGGGAAGAAACGGGGGGGGGGGGGGGGGTTATAGAGTTTTTGGGACTAATTTCTATTTAGTCTAAGATGCAAGGCAGTCACACCAGTCGTGGTTTAGATGTAAACAGGAAAGGTGGATTTATTCTAAAGGTTCGCCTGAACATTGGAGTCAGGGTGACATTTTACGCTTAGAAGTTTAGAATGCCAAATTAAATTGATGCGAAATTCTGAGGTTCCGGAAAGAAAACGAGATTTTACAAGATTTTAAATGCTGAAAGTAAGTAGAATTGCTGACCTTTGGATGCTGTACGTTCCCGTTCGGAAAATATTAGTATATGCCGGTTTGTGTTAATATCGGGTCAAAGGGAAATTAGGAATAACATTCAAGTTAAAGATGGCCGAAATAAGTCCTAAAGTGGGTGGACATGTTGATGGGAGCATGGGTGGTGGGAAAAGAACCTAAAGTCATGGGAAGCAAGTTCACTCAGCACGTGCAAATACAATGGGTAATTGATACAGCAAGTTGCAATACGCAATTCAAGTGTGTTACGTTCTTGCAAACAATGGTTTGACTTAAAGGCTAAATTATTATAAATCTTACATATTTGCAAACAATGGTTTGACTTAAAGACTAAATTATTATAAGTCTTACATTCTTACAAACAATGGTTTGACTTAAAGACTAAAGTATTATAAGTCTTACATTCTTGCAAACAATGGTTTGACTATTATTACAAGTCTTGTCTTGTAGTGTTTGTACTTTTTTTTTTTTCATTATATGTGTTTACTTGGTGGGGCTGATGACCAGTTGTGGTCAATAAAATTCCCTTAATAAATAAATAAATCAATCAATCATCTACGATGTTGGGTCATTGTTGCAGGGTATTTCAGATGACGGCACAAGATTGATTGGACAGAAAATGACGTAACAGGAACAGTCTTGATGCGGAAATAAGTCCCGAAAATCTGCAATGTTGCTGAAAGGTCTTTACATCATCTAGATGAAAAAAAAATCATGTGTCATCACGTAACGGGGAATCGAACCAAATTTTTTCATCTATATAGATGGCCACACACTGGGTTTCTTGGCTGTGCCGAAATGCTACGACGGGTGTTTCATTATATCTTCCCACTGCAGTTTCATCTGTTTGCAGTTTGTGATATAGGGATTTAATAAAACCGAATTCAAAACAGAAAGGAAATCATACAAAGAAAATTATTCTTGCATGGTTTTGGACCACAGCTTTATTTAGTGTTTGGTTTACGTTAAACTTTACTGCGGCTGCATTCAATTTTTATGTTTGAACAAAACGAATTAAGACGTGTGCACGTCCAAGAAATACTTCAAGAAATTGATAATAGAAAACATCTGCTCTGAACGCTGAGCAGCAAGCCAGGTCTGCCAAGACTGTAGTTGACGAAATTTCTCTCTTTTAGTGAAGAAAGACAGATAAAAAAAAACTAAAAAAAAAACAATGCAACAAACCGCTTTATCTCGACAGCGACGCTGTGAGTGAGAAAAAATTCAGTCACCTAACAAGAAAGAATTGCTTTTTTTTCTTCTA
>JAHWFP010201364.1:0-13430 GCA_023313725.1 Lithobius niger | reverse complement strand
TGAAACATTGCCGATACTATCATCAAATGGTAAAATTGTAGGGATGCACCAGGTGATCAGTTATAGAGGATGAAATAAGTAGTTTTATTTAATATTGCCAGTACTGTCATCAAATGGTAAAATTGTAGGGGGGCACCAAATGATCTGTTATAGAGGAAGAAGTAGGTAGCTTTATGAAACATTGCCAGTACTGTCATCAGTTGGTGCTTGCCATTTTAGAGTTATGTTGTTTAGCAAATTGAAGAATATGATGAGTCTGTTGCCTAAATTGATCTAACTTGACTTTTACTGTTGATGCTGTTTTTATTCAAATGTGGCGGTTCGATCGACTTGCTGCTCATCTCAGCTTGTTAATTAGCCAATAGGCACATTTGCTTAAACTTTCGCTCATGCGTGCTAGGTGAAGTCTGTAAAATGTTCGGTTGAATAAATAAGTTGGGAACCAGCAGTTCATTGGAAAGGTTTCTCACTTGCCTAGATTTGAAAATAAGCAATTTGTGATTTAGGCTGTAACGTTTTCATTAGGCAGTGGAACTTCTTTAGGCCTTAATGTTTACTAGGCATTTTGAATTTAGGCCTTTTTATTCGGCTTACTTTGGAATTAGGCTTGAATAATTTTAGAATTACAACTGGACGCTTCATATGTCTGCTGACAATCCGTATTCATAACTACCAGTGATCCATTTTGGCTCGAGCAATTGGGAGCGCTGATCTCAAAAGCAATGAGGAATGGCAATCGAGATTAACCCAAAACTGCAGGGCTAACTTAAAAAATAAGATTGTCTAAGTTATGCCCTTAACATCAAAACTTTTCATCACGGTTTCGTTGGTCGATGTTAGGTTCTCTCCCGTGCAGTTGTTTCGCCATTTTTGGTGCCGAAACCCCTTCTAGGAAAGTAGGTCAGAGAACATTGACCAGGGAAGTGGTATTTTAAGTAATCAAGCCTGATTCCTGTTTTTTTTGCTAGATGCATATTCACCATAAGCGTTCATAGTTCTAACAGTCACTATGGGTTTAAATCAACTAAGAAAGTCAACAGCAATTAGATGATTTAAAATCTTGAATGTGAGGATTACATCAAATTTTATTCTGCGAAGTTCAAGAAGGTCTATGTCTAATTTTACCAGGAGTTCCCGATATATGGCTCCATGAGTCCCGGGAGTTCCTTGCACCTTTTCGATTAAATCAATGTCACGCTCAAGATAAAATGACCATACGGGGGTCTCATACTCAAGTAAAGGGCGAATCAAATCCATAAATGACCAAGTTCTGGTGGCAGTGTTTCCAAATGCAAAACACATATTCACAACTGTGCACGACGGTAAGCTGCAGCACAAATCTTCTGACAGTGAGCGGACAATTTTGGGTCACTGATAAAACAAAGTCCAAGGTCCCAGACTTCCTCGGAGGTAGGCAGGACAACACGGCCCAACGAATCAATCTATCAATTCAGCTCACGTTGAAGAGATGACAATTGTTTACAGAGAGAGGGAGCTGCAAACATTCTGACCAGTGAATAATTTCCTGTACAATATTATCCAAGTCCAAGAAAGGGAGGTAGTCAGGCACCTCTGCCCCAACCTTAAAGTCATTGGCAAATTTAAAACCAAAAGTGCAGCCCCTTTATAATTTTAGGTCATTCAAGTAAATAACAAAAAGAAGGGGGCTGAGTACCTACCCCTGTGGAACACCACATGGAACACATGTCCAAGATGAAGTAAGCAGAATCCCTTCAATGTGTACCCTTCAGTGGCGATCCTGTAGAAGGTCTGCAATCCAGCTCTTTAAACTAACCACAACATCACAACAGTCGAATTTAAGAAATAGTTTGTGGTGGATTACCGACTGAAAAGCCTTTTTAAAGTCAAAACCTACACCATGTCAGTAGGAACCCAGATATGGGAAGTGCTAGTCTTACAATCAAGAACTATAAGTAACTGCAGGACTGCAGACCTACGTGGAACGAACCAAACTGATCTTGGCCAATCACAGAGTGTTCTCCCAAGAACCCAACCAGGTTATCTCGGATGATGGATTCCGTAACTTTGCTGGCCACACATGTAAGATAAACACGCATATAGCTGAGAAGATTAGAGGGTGACCATTTCTTAAAAAGTGGAATAACATTAGCCTGTCTCCATATTTTCGGCAAGCAGCTTTGGGCAAACGGTAGGGTACAGAGTTTGGAGAGTGGCAGCTTATTTCAAGTGCTAAAGTTTTTAAGAGAAAGGCTGAGAGGCCATCGGGTCTACACGACTTACTTGGTTTTAGTCTGCTAAAGGCAGCAATAACAGAGTAATGGTAAAAACAACCTGAGAGCAGGCTACATGTACTTATCAAAATGCACTAGCTAAGTACATTTTCATTATACTGGTTAATAATGAACTTGTAAGCGAAGATGCTAGTGAGCAACTCTGTTATACTGGTAATAAAATCATTAGCGACGTTAAGTGGGGAGATGGTACGGGAACATGGTTTTTTGCGTCTGTAAAGCCACCCATAATCTGTCAATTGGACAGTTATGGCACGATGGCAAAGGAAAACAGGCCTGAATTAGCTCTGAAAGATATGGAAGTGTTAGAATAATTCAAGAAGACAACTACATACACCAAAGGCAGTACATCTGATATGCACCCTGCAAACAAGGTTTTCAAAAACCCTTAGACGAAATCTCATTTCAAACTGATTGCGAAAAAACTATCAGTACGACCATAACTCCCATATATGTCTCTCAAAAGTTCTTCAAGTAAAGAAGTCGCTGGTTCTCCATCAAAAGTGTTCAGCAATGGCAGTCTGCATCCACCCACTGTGTTTGTGAGATCTACTATAGCAAGAACAGTGATCAAGCACAGAACACCACAGGAAGCAGCCAACGAAAGAAGAGTTCAGAAACAGGATCACCTAGCAAGAAGTTTCCAGCTTTCAAAAGTCTTCCATACCGATGGTTCAACCACCAAGGATAAGTAATGCCGGGCTTGTTCAAGCAATGGCAAGTGTTGCTCAGCAACAAGCGTTATGACAGGGAGCAAATTTTCGGCAAAAACCATGCTACCAAAAAGATTCAGAAGCAGTGAAAGCAATATCAAAAAATTATGAAGTTTAAAGCAAATATTCAAAAACTAGGAAGAAGAAAAAAAAAGAAGCACAAGTCAAATTTATTCGTTTTAATTCATTTATGGACAGCGATTGATTGATGAGAAAAATGGAGATTTATTGCACTTCAAGCTTGGTTTGAAAGTTCCTACAAGTGCAAGCTCAGTGTATAAGACTCTTTAAAAGGTCGCTAGATTCACTGTTGCAGAAATGCCGTTGCACATTTAGAAAACGTCTAATGGATGGGTTCTGAAGTAAATGGAGCTACGAATATTTACTGCTGTTGCAATAGGCACACAGTCGTCTGAATTTTCCACGAGACGAGTGCTCAGTCAAGGTGAATGACGTCGTGCTTTTAAAGGACAAGCAGATCTCACATGGTCACAATGGAAAATGGCAGGAGTGGATGAGCTGTCAAAAGACCGAGATGGCAAAGTTCGGTCCCTCATGTTACAGTCCATTAATGGAGATTTAATTCAACAGCAGTTCAAAGAATTTTGACCTTTAAAAATTGTCTTGGGTACAGAAAAAATCATTGGCTATTTATTTTTGTTGCTGCAAGCTTTTAGAGGTGGCATACGAAAGACATAAAACAGTTACACATTTCCATCATAACAAAGAAAAACTCTGATTGTATGTAAGGCTTACAAGCATGGTATAAGCTTAGATTAGCTGTTCATGGTCACTTAGTTTCAAAGAAGTACACTCTTAGTTAGAGTTAGTCATTTTCATGACTTCAGCTGCTTCCAAAATTCTTTGGGCCTGTTCAAGTACCTGTTTATAATCATTTATCTGGGCTTTTACTTTTAATACAGATTTTATTCAAACGTTTCGGGTCGATTGACTTTCTCGTCTTAGCCTGTTAATAATATTGGCTAACGGGCAATAGGTTTTGTGCGTTTGTTAAGTCTGTGAAATATCGGGTTGAAAAAAAAAATCAGTTTTGAACGAACAGGAAAGGACTCTCTGTTGCCTGGACTGTCTGAAAATGATGCAATTTTTGAATTAGGCCCTAGCCGTGACTTCAGGCCTTGCTATTGGCCGTACATCGGAATCAGGTTTGAATAATGTTAGAATTCCAACTGGATAGTAAAAACGTCTGCTGACATTCCGTATTCATAACTTTTAAGATGGCTTCAACCATATGTAGCATTCAAGTATCTAGGAACCCGAAGTCCAAGACGAGGTGATCCAATTTGCCTTGAGCAATTGAGCGTGCAGTCATTAAAGCAGCAAGGAATAGCATTGGGGACTAATCCTGGCTGCTAGGCTAACTGACAGTTGTGGCCTTAATGTCAAATCCTTCCATGAGGGCTTTACCTAATCGGTGTTAGGTTCTCACCTCGTGCAGTTGTTTCATCAAGGTGAATTTCTCGAACCAATTTTCCAGGCGGAATTATTCGACCTGGACTGAATGCTGATTTTTTCTCGAGCTGAATTGCTAAAATGCCACGCTGAATTTCTCGAGCTGAACTGCTAAGTAAACAAATGGAATTTGTCGAGCTGAACTGCCAAAACTAACTTTCTCGAGCTGAATCATCATGCAGCTGAGCTGAATTGCTCGAGCTAAATAACTAAGCCGAATTCTTGAGCGGAATCTTTTAAGCTAAAATGCTCAAGCAAATTGCTAATCTTAATTCCTTGAGCTGAACTGTCAAGCCGAAAGCGGAATCCTCGAGCAGAATTTTGAAGTGGCCAAGCTGAATTCGTCGAGCTAAACGTGCCTAGCTGAATTTATCGAGCTGAGTCGCCAATCTAATTTCCCCCAACTAAACTCCCAAGTATAATTTGTCGAACTAAATCTTCAAATAGAATTGCTAAAGTGAAATCGCCAAGCAGAATCGCTGAAGCTACATCGCCAAGCTGAATTCTTCGAGCTGAATCACAGTAATCATACTTCAGCTACACAAATTTGCCTATATTATAGACTAATACACAAAATTTCTCAGCTTTCAAATATCGACTTAGAACAGCAAGCCATATTTTGTACTGAAATAAAAAATAAAAAAAAATACTTACAAAAGTTACGACGATGGTCACGTAGGCCCCGAATCGCAAAGAATAGCAATGACAGAACTTCATTCCGAGAAATTACTGTTTAACTGAAACATGTTTAAAAAAATGTCAGATAAGTTATTACCAATGCTAGCTTTAATTATATATTCAGATAAGAAATCGCCATCGTTACCACCTTTAAGTGACAATTCGTGATAGTATGTTGAACCCTTTAAGTCATTTACAATTTCTAAAATACAGTGAAACTGCAGTAGCTAACAATAAACATGTGATTCTTTACATGTTAAAAAATTCGGAGAAGATTAAATACTTAAAAACTGTGGAGCGAATGCTTATTGGCCTATTAAACTAACATTTTTAACGACCCAGGTAAAGGGTTTCAAGAAAGTTTCCTTCCACCATTTTGGACATCAGCCTACATCTTTCATAACTTAATGGCATAGAACAAAATGGGCTTCAAAGGAAAAGACTGACCCCCGACACATTTTGTGAGCAACTATGCTGTGTAGTCAATTGCTTGCAAAGCAATGCCACGAACTGGGTAAAAATGTTGCGAGCATTGGGCAGTGTTTCCAAAGACAATTTGTTCTAGTTTTCGCTAGATTTGCCCTTTTGTCCCTTTTTTTTTCTTTTCTTTTTTCCATGTGGAGGGGGGGGAGGGTAGAGGTGGGGGTTGATGCTCCGAGATTCCTTCATACAATACTGAGCTTAAGGGATAGAAGTGGGATATTTATTTTTTACTGTTGAACAAAATATTTCATTGTGATTATGAATCTGTCTTAAAGTTATCAGAAGTCTTAATACAGAAAACCACTTTTTGATATAAGGCAATAATGTCAGTTAAAATATTTGACATAACAAAGTTTTCACTATAAAGCCGCAACCAACGATAAAGAAGAGTAATCGAAGCTAGCAGTCTGCACTAGTGCAATTTTTTCTTATTTCTGTCTAACCCTTAATCTCACTTTGTATCCTACGGGATACGTACTAGAAACAGGCAAAAAAAAACTAAGTCCCAACACGCATCGCCAGCTTTGTGAATGGTCCCCGGGGACCCTGAGCAAAGCGGGTAACAACAGCTTAGTGGTTAGCATCCTCGTCTCCTAACCAACAGAACAATGGTTCGAATCGCGTGACTGACCTAAGATACATACTTAAAAAAAATTGTTAGAAGTTGTTGTGCTACTTTAAGGGTTAAAGACTGGCCTTGTGAGGATACACAATACATTAATCTGAGAAAGAAAGAAAAGACAACGGCCCCCGACTGGGACTCGAACCCAGGACTTCCAGTTTACTAGCCAGCACTTTAAACCACTGCGCTACCGGGGCGGGTTCTGGCTACACAGGCTCCAGCAGAGCTAAATAGCTGTTGAATCATTCTCAGTGGTGACCTGTATGTTTGTGACCTATAGGTCACCTATAGGTCACCACTGAGAAATATTGAACAGCTATTTATCTCGGCCGGAGCCTGTAGCCAGAACCTGCCCAGTAGTTAGAGCACCCGGCTGATAAACGGGAAGTCCTGGGTTCCAGTCCCAGTCTGGGCAGTTAGCGTTTCTTTATTTCTCAGACTAGTGTATCGTGTATCCTCACAAGGCCAGTCTTTAATGCAGACTGCTTGCTTCGTTTGCCCTTTACCGTGTAATTCTTCTTTATTAAATGTAAGTTCAATTTACTCAACCAGGGATATGCAACGGCAGATTTTCAATTCTATTTTGAAAGGTTTGAATCTTCGAATGGAATTGCTGAATCAAATTTTGGACCCGGAAACAAGTATGAGGTCCACAGTCTCTTCGCCTGGGGCAAGGTAGCCTGATGGTTATCAGTACGGCTGTCTCATATGCCATACGTCCCGGTTTGAGCCTGATCTTAGCCACTATTTACACATTTGTACTACTTGGTAATAGAAACACTACATATAGTCTTTGTTCCTCGGATGTCGTGGCTGGTAACACAATCCGGATCTGAGTTTAAATTCTATAGTTGTATGGCACCTGTTGCGATTAGTACAGCATGCGAGTGCTTTCAGTGTTGCGACGGGTTTTCGTTGGAGGTAGTGGGGAAGAAGGCTTTTATTTGGCTAAAGTCACTAAAACACTCACAAACTGGTCCAATCACAACAGGAGCCATATTACCATAAAACCAAACCCAAAACCATAAAATTAAAACTGAAATTCGAATGGTCACTATATACTAGACACACATCCGAAGAAGAATGACTAAATGTAGTTGTTCTTCTAAGAAGTGTTACTTTCTGTGAACTAGTCATGTTAGTGTAAAGCGTGTCTATGAAATGATCACGTTTCTGAAATACGTGTTCTATAAAACGAATGTATGACATATTTTTGTCTATGAAATGATTATGAAGTTCATAAGGATGTTCTGTAAGGATGTAGCACAGAAGGTGCGAATTTAACTCGGTGCTTCCAACTGTTGGAAGCACCGAATCAAATTCGCACCTTCTGTGGTACATCCTTACAGAACAAGCCTAAAAACAACTAAAAACGTCATACAGGGTGTCCATTTTATCGCGCCCACTTTTAAAATACTGTAATCTTTGAACAATGTGCAATTTACGGAATTTCGCACCACAGCTGATCTCTACCATGTTTGGGATTTCTTCCCAATTGACTACATTATTCATTTACTGATCAGAGAATTGCATAACATGCTCAATGCGATCATCATCATTGTAGACAACATTCTGCAGTATGACAATGAAGTTATCAATAAACGTGCTAATGTCTCTTCAGAAATATGCTGTATTGTTAATGTTGTTCTTCAGGTCGTCTGTTGTTTGAGATTTACTGCAATACATTCTGTCCTTAAGATAACACCATAAAAAAATTCGCAAGAGTTTAGATCTGGGCTTCAAGGAGGCCATGCCTGTAGGGCTCGTCTGGAAACTAACCTGTCGTCGAAGTGTCCTCATAAAAATCAACAATAAGGGTGGTCCCATCTTGTTGTAACCAACAACAGTTTCAAATCACTTCGGAGCGTAGCGTAATATGATAATTTCCGGATTCCAGTTTCCGATGACGCCCTATGCAGGTTCTATTGGACTTGCAGCAATTAATGCCTGCAGTGTTCGATATTCTCATCTGCCCTGACAGTTTTCTTTCTGCTTCTGGATTTATTTTTCACAGTATCATCGCTTTTAAATTTTGCAATGATTTTCTGAATGGTTCGAAGATAGGGTGAAAGGTGACATGACCAAGGTGGTGATTTAACCTTGGTGCAAAGTGCTTTTCGTGCGCTGTCACAGACTTTTTCTCATGAAACAATCTCATGATCGTTGTACGTTCACGCATTGAGTATTGTTCCGCCATTTTGTCTGCTCTGACAATGCCAAACCTGTGGCCTTAAAATGCTGCAGTCCTATTAAATCCCAACGTTTGGTCTTCAAAATGTGATAAAGCGCACGCTAAATTAGCTTACAGTATTTAAATGGGAGCATTTTTAAAGTGGGCATGATAAAATGGACGCCCTGTACATAAACTGTAGAAACGGAAACGAAAAAACATGGCACTACACAACACCGTCGAAAATCGCTCCCAAGTGCAACTCACATCCTACTAAGTGAAGTTCAGGCAAGGCACCTAACCTCATAACACCGACGATATCACCACCAACAAAAACAACCCAAAACCGGCTTTTTTTCGCTAAAACTAATTTGGTATTTTCAAATCACGACATTACATCGTTCCACAACTCAAAGCATGCTTGGTGAATTTCGGTCCAAGGCGACTGACTTAACCTACAATAACCACAACAACACCAGAGACACCAATATAAACAACAAAACCACTTCCTTTTGCTTTAGTTACGTATTACGTATAGTAAGATTCGCGTATCTACAAATCAAGACACTGAAAACAACTTTAAAGCGATGATCCTCAAAGTTCTAGATCGATTAACGGTATGTGAAATGATCGTGTCTGTAAAACGAATGTCTGTGAAATTACTTTGTCTGTAAAACAAGTGTCTGTGAAGTAATTGTCGTGTGAAATGACTATCTCCAAAGCCGAAATGATGAAACCCCAAGCTTGTGCTAGAATCGCTAAATAATACTGATTTCAGCTTTAGAAGATTGTTATTTTGGCTTTCCACCTTCACAAGCTGGAATAAGCTTATTGAAAAATAAAATAAAATAATCGTAAAGTCATCGGCACTTACTCTGACTGTAAACCCTCAATAAAAACTTCAAAGGCGGAGTTCAGGGAAGATCCTTAGACATGGTATGTAGGCAGTTCGGGATTGATGGGACCCGGGCTATACTGTCATCGGTCCCAGGAAATTGCATCTAAAACAATATGGAGTGGTCTAAATAAATGAACATCACAGAGAAAGAGCAGATATATATATCATGGGAAATGTGACACCAGAACACAATTTTCAACTGATTCCCTAAAGCTAAAGCAACCAACAAGAGAGCAACCAACAAGAGAGGCAGAACCAAAAACCGACTGTATGACTTTGCAAAAGGAATTTTGAACAGGGCCACAAAAGAGTGTCTTCTGCTTTGAAGGCATTCCGTCTAAATAGGGTCCACCTCTGCTACTGTCAGGCTCAGTAGCAAACCCGCCATTGCTGAATCAAATTTAGGGCCCCGAAACAGATATTGGTCACAGTCTCTTGGCCTGGAGCAAGGTGGTCTGATGGTTATAACTTATAACGGCTGTTTCATATGCCATAGGTCCTGGGTCCGAGCCTGAACTTAGCCGCCCCATGTGTTTTCGAGAACACAATGGACCTGTGATGCCTCGTGCTCGTGTCAATCGTGACATTTAAAGCATTCTACGAATTTCCGATTGGAATTGACTAGCAAAATTGTTCCAATCTCCATCTGGTGCCACGGCTATGGCTGGAAGCATGCGAAACTTCTAAAGTCTCTTCGCCTGTTCCCCGCTGACAATTTGCATCAGAGACACAACCAATTCGTGACAAATGACCCTTCAATTAGGCATGACCGCAGCTCAAACGCAAGATTATGGACTCACCCCGCCCAAACCCATAAGAAATCCCTTCTTTTTTGACCGACTGGTTTACCACTCAGTAACGTGCCTCCTTGAGTAAATGATGGCACCGCCCTCCCTATTCTTCATGCCTCTCGACTGCAGATCCAAGAAATGAAATGTGGTTGGAAAAAGGTCCTGAGGTTGTGTTGTTATGATGACCTCATACTTCACCTTGACAACACTCATCTGCAGCCTCATTTACCCAACACCTATATACAAACAACACCCAGATACCAACCTCGTCTTGCGGCAAATTCATTCTGACCACAAATGCTCCTCTCCATTACCAGTTTGTCTTGTACTTGCTTTGCACCTAATTAATGTGTTTATCCTCTCGTCTGCTCAGTCAGAAGACAAAGACAAAGACTGAGAATGAAACGATCATGGCTGTTGGGCTCCCTTGACTTGTTGGTGATATGCAGCTTGGGATAAAGGGCCAACTGCCTCAGTTTAGTTTTACTCTGCCTCAGAGGCGTAACTAGGGATTTGTTCTGAAGGGGCAACAGTAAACCACTTAGCTGAATGGTGTGAAGGAAGAAACTAATAACAGCCTGGTGGTCTAGGGGAGCGCTGTGAGCTCTCCTAGCGTGGTACGGGGGCGGAGCTTGATGCATTTTCCCCATTTTCCGACATTTTCAGGCCTTATAAAGTGCCTTTGGAAATATTTTTATAAAATCAGTTTTGCTGACTGCATTACACGCATAAAAAATGTATAACGTAAATCTTTCAGAATTTCATACTAGATAGATTTTTTATTAAATATAATACGTCGTCAGGATAGTCAAGGTTTTATCAGCTATGCAAAAAGTGATTTGTTCAATTTGCCGAATTTTCCTTCAAAATCTTATAGAGGGGGCGAATCGCCCCTTTGTTCCACCCCTTCTAGTTACGCCACTGCTCCACCTTGACCAAATGACTTAAGGAAGGCGACAAAATTACACCTTAGACACCAGGCAACCAGGCCACAACTTTCCATTCTCATAACGTCCTGAGTACGTAACATGATTGCAAGTGAAGTGCAGGTACTGCCACGAGGATCAGGGATTAAATACCATTATCAAGTGGAATAGGTTGTATTATAAGTGTTGAACTGGATCCAGCAAGGTGCAGTTCTAACATTACTAGCTGGACCCGTGCATGCTGCACGACGGATTGAATTTACAGAACTAATCTTTCCCTGGTTATCGGTGGTATTCCAAGAAAATAAATCGTCTTTGCAACAGTTACCAATCTTTGACTGAATGTTCCAAAATCATGTCTCACAGAAAGCAAACATTCAACATAATGGTAGTAACTACCTGTTCATGTACAGTTCACCAGTTCATGTACAGCTGATCAAGCTGCAGGATTTGTTAGTGAGATGATTAATAATTGTGTTAGTTGATCTTAAGCGACAAACGGTCAGTCAGCACTGTAATTATGAACTTTTAAGGTTAAAAATTTATACTGCTGAAGCGTAATAAGTCGAGTAACAATCATTCGATATGATCTTTGAAATAAGCGGGCGCACATTAGAGTGTGTTAGAAAGTGTTTATTTTGACTTTTGGACAGCTATATCTAGACGCACGCTAGTGTGTCGCCGCCAAGTAGATGATTTATTGTTGTTGGAGTTTAATTGTTAGAGCGTAATTGTTAGAGTGTAATCGTTGTCAGATAGGGCCTTAGGGCTTCGGGCAGATGACCAGGAGTGGTTAACGCTCGTTAAACCCTTTGAAACCCTTTTAAACCCTTTGTTGTCAGATGACCAGGAGTGGTTAACGCTCGTTAAACCCTTTGAACCCTTTGTTGCCAGATGACCGGGTGCGGTTAACGCTCGCTAAAACCCTTTGACCTTTCTTGTCAGATGGCGGTTCACTAGCAGATTGTGTCTTTTAACTGTAACGAGCTTATACATGATTTCAACATACTGGTGTAAATTCCCCATGCGGTAGAAATCTTTGCAACTCATTGAAATCAGGTATCTTGTCCAGTAACGAAGAATAGCACAACATTAAAGTTTGGGAAGATGTCTTTTGTGGAGAAAACGTGCCCTGAATAACGTTGCTTTGTGTTACTGGCCAGCTACTAGCTAAGGTCAAGTCTACCATGTTAGTTCTTATAGGGTAAAAAAAACACGTCTACAGGTTGTTAGGAAAAATTTGCATATTTCAATTTTGGCACACAGGTAAAGAGTAGTACGGGGGAGTGCCTTTTTGTAAAATAGGGGTTGCAGCTAGAAGCACGTAGCCCCGAAGTGGCGCGTAAATGCAAAATTATTGTTGTAACCATTGTTTCTATGGTCATCCAACAGTCTATCATAACATGATTAAGTGTTATACGCGCACCGTTTCAGTACTTATGTAAAATTCATTCAGTTTTAACAAAATAACTATTCTTGCAATTATTGAACTGTTTGCTGGTTGGATACCGTTCAGTGAGTTTTACATTATGTGATATTTGAAAAGTAGCATATTATATGATCAGTGAGTTTTATCGTATCAAAAACCAAAACTGGTAAAAGGAGCCGCCAAGTTCCGAATGGTTCGGCCCTTCAAAGGAGTGATATCAACACACCAAAACATTCGCCAAGTTAATTCCACCGCTTAATAGTTAGTAGGTTAATTGAAAACTAGAACATTGCCACTTTCGGGAGCAATGTTCAAGTTTTCATTTAACGTCCAAAATATTATTCGGTGCCTCTTCACCAGTTTTTGGCTGTTTATTTTCCTTTGTTTTTACAGTTGGTTTATATTTCGTGAATTGGACATGAATACAATTTCTTTGACAACGTTGTTTAGATTTATTTTGCTACACTAGTGTGTGTCTAGGCACGCACGTCAGGATACATGTTGTCATTGTCCGAACTTAGGCTGTCCAATGAGAGACGATGTTGACAATACTAACAAGGGTTATAACAATATTTTCGTACTTACGCGCCATTCCACGCCATCCTCGTTACACCCCTAGGCTCCAAACCATAAAAAATGCGCAGGTTGTATCGTACTGCAGCCATTGGTTCAATTTCATAGTTGGAAGCCTTCCCCTTATCTCGGTATCGATGAATAATCACCCTATGGAAATTAACATGGGGACGAGCGGACTAGAATTAGCTAGATAGCTAGTTACACATTTGCAACGTTATTGAGGGTCAGATTTCGCATTGAAAGCAGCTTAGCTGGCATTCCTACAAGAGTTAATTTTTGTCAGGTGGGTCATTGCTCTTGATTTCAAAACAATTTAAGCTTTTGTACCACATTATTATTTTTCTCCAAGCACCTGAAATGTGCCCAACTATGCTTCAAGATATAAGACACTGACGCTA
>JAHWFP010201356.1:0-17054 GCA_023313725.1 Lithobius niger | reverse complement strand
TATGGTCGATCAGCTTGACTCAGACGCGAGCTATTATCTTCCGTAGATTATTTTATTATTTTTATTTTTTTTATTTTTTTTGTTTTTATTTTGACGAGCCTTATGTCAGCCGATGCTTGTATAGCTGAACCGGCTCAATTTTGAACATTAACAGATTTTTTTTTTAGAGAAGAAGAAATCCGGTAAAGGGAGGTGCCAGCCCGGGGATTCGATCCGGTAAACCTCCGATCATCGTCGGGGCCGATAGATTGTCCAGAATTAGCCAGAATATATCCCGTAGCCGCTGAAGGAGCATGGTAGCCTCTCACGCTACCCTGGCCGGCAGTCCTGGCGGGGACTTTGCCACGATCCCCTTTCCAGGGGTTCGACCAGATCCACAACCTCCAGCAACCAGGCTGAGCTCTCTCTCACCGCTCAGCAACAATGACCACGGTGACCAGTGACCACATTAGAGGAAAATACAGTAACACAAAAGGGAAAGGGTCAATCCAGGGTTTCAGGGATGGGGGATTCAATGCCGATATCTACTTCTTAGCCAAAGTTTAAGTAAGTATCTGGTCTTTGAATCAACCAAAGAGTTGATTGATAACATAAGCATTGGCAGTCCCAATCCCTGGAATTTCCCTCACAAAACTGTGTAACCATCCGATCTAGCTTCTTGCATTTTACCTGGGCTGGACTGTTAGAGATGGACGGTATAACGTTGTTATGCATTGTTTATTACCAAAATGCTTATAGATCTCGCGGCTGATATGCAAAACTTAATTCGAGCAGTTACCACTGGCTAATGCATGGGAAAGACTGTGTCAATGATGCCCAATGATGAGAAAGACTGTTTCAATCGAAATCATCACAAGCATTTTAGTATCAAATTTCCGGCATAGGAGACAAAGTAAATAGTCCCTAAACAAATCAGTAAACGTGAGTATATTATGATTCTTACTAGGACTTTTGCTCTTTGAGAGGGACTCCAAATCCAGTCTAAATGTTCCAGTTTAAATGTATTGTGTGGAATGGGTATGTTAAGGGGATGATTTTAGACCTCCCAAGGTTCCATATTAGCCATGGCATGTATTACTTTGGCACGGATGGGGTGTTTTGATGAATCTGTGGACAAGGTTAGACATGCTAGAAAAGTAAACAGTTTTTGTAAGTGTCCCAGGGTTTTACGAGTGCCACAGTGCCTTCCCAGAAGTGTGTTGTGGTGCAGGGCCAACATCTGCCTCTATAAGTTGCGAGGATAAACATGTTTAGAATGGACAACTCAAGGGTGTCTTCAGCAAGTTCGTAATTGATTTCGCTTAACTCGTTGTCAGGCCATGCAAAGTTAATTGTTTGGTTTACAGGCGCGTGCGGGTGCCTTAAATTATCGCGTCAAAATTTTTTTTTTATCTGACTCTCGGTTCACCTGCTAAAAATCATTTTTTCGCCAAATTTCGACAGTTTTTTGACATTCCAGTATACCATTTTCACCGGCTCGAAACGAGCTTCCCAATGGTGCAAATTTCAAACCTGTAGCTCAAACCACTAAGAAGTTATTTGGCAAAAACTAAAATATGTTGAATACTAGATGACATAAATAACATATTAGCAGAATATTATGCTTTTTTTTTGGAGACTGTACACTCTTTCGGCTTTGAACTAGGTAAATGTCTGACGAAAAATAGCCAACTGTGGGAGAGCTAAACCAAAACTAGACTGAACAAATTCTTCTAAGGGAAGCTGGTGAACTTTGTGGTTAAATTAGGGTTAGGGTTAGGGTTAGGGAAAGCCTAACCACAATTGGGCCTACTAGAAGCCTAAAAGCCAGAAATACCCCTAACTAGGAGACCTAGCAGGGGTTGAAGAGGACCAGCCAGTTGGCTGGCCCGAAGGCTTTCTGATTTTACCATGCTGGCCCCTTGCTTAAATACCTTTTGGTAACCCCTGACAACCGCGAAATAGCCAGGGTATTATGGGAATGGAAGCTTCTAGAAGGTTCTAGAGGCAGGAAACGGAAATAACATTGCAAGGCATAGATAATATCCACCTATGTAAGAATAGACACAGAAGACTAAGATTGGCCATTTGCCCCAGCAAACATGAAAGTAAACAAGATTTGCGACAATGTCAAAGAAATGTGGTCAGTTAAATAAAATAAAAAAATAAAAATAAAATGCCTGGTGCTTCAATTTGCTACCTCGCCTGTAAACCAAACAATTTTTTTTGCATGGTATTATAGATTCATTTTTTTTGTATATTTGTCTACAACTCTTTGTACAGTGACCATACATGCTTTCCAAGGTTTCCTTTGCAAAGCAAGAGCTAATGTTCCGGTAAACTCGCATCTTAAAAGTCTCTTCCGCAGTCTTGGGCATGGACAACCGTTCAACCTCGAATTTGCAATGGAAGCAATCGTTATTGAACGGAGAGATCGGGTCTGTGACATTTGGAATTTTAACTTCAATAAGAGGCGGGTTCATGCGTACCTCATTAGGAATAGCATCGTTTTCGTAAATTCTTGATAATTAATCAGCTGGTCCGTTCAAACGGCCTGGCTGGCATACCGACTTTGCAGCTATCAAAAACTTATACCAACCAGTGAGTGACGCGCCCTCTGCTCTTCTTTTTGACATCCATTAAAGTTAAAGGGTAGCGGTCAGTGACGCAAACAACACTACCACTTTCCACGTGGCGCCACTTTTTCAAGCCAGAGCTGATGCTTAACATTTCACTTTCCAAAGTTCCATAACGAGCCTCAGCTGCTGATAATTTACGGAACACCATGTCCACAGTAACAAAATGACCATCGTCTGGTCCCTTTTGGCAAACTAACAAGCCAATTCCACTTCTACTTGCGTCAGAAAATAAGGTCCACTGCTTGCTAGATCAGGATGGGCAAGGATAAGAGCTACCAACAAAGTGCTTTTACTGTCATTGAAAGTTCCTCCTCACGTTGAACCCATGTTAACTGTCTTTTTTTTTCCATGTAATATATCCATTAACGTGCAGATATAATCCGTAAACCAGCACACGAACCTATGAAACCAACTTGCAAAGTCAATGAACTTTCTGACTTTTTTTACACTCTTAGAGGTTGCCCTAGCTTTTAAAAGTAAAACTTTAGCAGGATTATCCTTTAAACCATCATCAGTGACCTCTAAATGACCAAACTGATTGTTTTACATTTTTTTAAACATTGTTATTATGCAACGATGCCAATCAGCAAACGCCAGCAACAAAACGTAGACGGAAGAAAAAGAGTTTTGGTTTGTGTATTATAGGCTAGATAGTTTTGTTTGTACAAACAGCTCCTTGAGCAATGTTTCATAATAATACAAAACATTAAACCAATGCCAGTCAGCAAATAATGCTAATCAGCAAACGCCAGTAAAGTGAACATTAAATAAATCCGTGCGTTTGCACGGAGATACACAATACTAATAAGAAATACTAATTATATGGAAAAATGTGACTCCTGTCCCCAAAATGGAACAAAATTAAGCCAAAAAAAAAAGAAATGGACCAGAAAACTAGATTGGTATTTCCATCTCATAATTGCTAAGAAAAAAAAATGGATTTCATCAGTTTGGACCAACAATATCTGATATCTACCCCACAACAAAATGTGTTAAGGATTCCCGCCAAGCTTTTCGGATGTGTGCAGTTGTGATATCAAACGCCAAGCTCTTTCGCCAAGCTAATCCCACCGACTAAAACTTCAAACGTTAAATGAAATAATTGAAAATTCCTCAGTAAGTAATTTTTATATGTATTTCATTTAACCTTCGATCTATTACAGGTGAGTTTAGCTTGGCGAAAGAGCTTGGCGTTTGATACCACGACTTCACACGGCCGAAAAGCATAGCAGTAATCCTTTAAATTTTTTTTTTTTTTGGTAGTTAATATTGTACAGATATGTTTTCTGACTGCCTTTCCAGTTTTTAATTTCCTGTTTAATATGCTAATCGCACTGCCTAACTATACATTATTCCGTCTAATTTTGATGTGCCATAACATTTTTTTACAATATGTAGTCCGGCCTCCATCGATAGTTAGATACGGTTGGTTTTGTCGATATTCTGTTGAAGAGTATGGGTGATTATGGTTCTGTATTTTATCAAGAGATCTCGTCTTAAAATTGCTTTCGAAATCCTTCCAGGTGCCACTTTCAATCTTCCACCTCTGTACACAGTATCCCCCCCCCCCCCCGGGTGGGTGGGGAGGGGGGGAAAACGGGATTGAAACTTAAAGTTCCCTGGGTGCACAGCGAGCTTTCTTCGAGGTCCCTGGGGACCTACCAATTACAGCTTAGTGGAACCTCGTCTCCAAACCAGGTAACCAGCTAAGGCCAGTATGGATAGTGTACCACAACTTACAGAAAGGAAAAACGGGGTTCAAAACAATCTGTGAAACATAGGCTACTTCGGAAAGTCAGGGGATTTTTTTTGATAAAAAATAAATCAAAAGGTAAAGGGTAAACGAAGCATTAAAGACTGGTCTTGTGAGAATGCAAAATTCACTAACCTGAGAAAGAAAGAAAAAACATCTCCGCGACCTACGGTCTACAACTGTGTAGCGCAAAGGTTAGTGTACCCGGGCTATAGTCAGCTGGAGGTCCTGGTTTCGAGTCCTATATAGTTTGGGCAGTTGTCTTTTCTTTCTTTCTCAGATTAGCGTATCCTTAATTCTCACAAAGCCAGGCTTTTTTGGGGGTCAGGGAAAACTTGGGATAGTCAGGGAATTTGCGAGGTCATGCGGTAAATTCAGAGGATTTTTAAGTGAACAGAAATTATTGTAGAGTAATTATTTCAAAGAAAGCTCCCGTTCGAAATTACAAAACAGAAAATCAACGTTAAGCAGAGTTCGTAAGAGGAAAAGAGGAAACAGTTAAAAAAAAAAACCCTCAGGAAAAAAATTAAATGATACTCAGGTTGTGTAAAAATCTCAAGGTATTGGCAAGAAAATTGCCGAGAGAAACTACTGGTAAGTACAACCAGTTGTGTGTTTTTATGTTTGTACCACAATGTTAGAGGAAAATTCAATTTTTCCTTGGTAAATATGGGAAAGTCAGGGGATTTTTAGAAGTGGTTTGCGAAGAAACTTGACACACTGTATAAAAACATTGCCTTGTTGTTAATGAGGATTTGTACGGTTTTGAAGGGTTAGGTCAAATTCGTTTACCCGGGCCACCATTTTCTTAGCATTATTATCCGGCAGAGTGTGGACGTCATTAAAATGTGTATTAAAGGTGCCAAAACTGTTGATCTCTAAATTACTTTCTGAGGAAGTGTAAGCCACTTCCTTCAATGCATGTGAAATTAATTCATTACAATTGTTCTAAGTGCCACACGCATTATTGACAGACAAAAAACAACTGACCTAAGTGCCGTAACTGACCCGACTCATTTTAAAGAACAAAAATTCAGCTTCAGCCTACTCTTAAAAAGAGATCAAACAATCTCAATTTGGAGAAGTTCACGTCGTGCTTGTTCCTTTCGGTGAACGGCCATCTTTTTTCTTTAGACAGGTTTCCATTAAAGCCTTTATACTGGGAATAAATCAAATAGACATAAAGCGCTGTCAATAAAATAAAGGAAAATTGGAAATAAGCCATTTTTCAGCGAAAAATCATACACTAAATAACGTAGTACATTATGCCACCTTTATGCACTTACGTTGCATTCAAGTGACGTGACCCGAATTCAAAACGGTGAACCAGTTATCACCACATCACTGCTTTACCGCCTTTACCGACACGGCTGCTTGTCCGCTGGCATAAACATTACTCACTGAAGCCGTTATTAAGGTAATAACCGTGACCAGAGGAACTCCAATCAAGACCTGTGGAACCGAAAATGAAGTGGGGCCAGGCTCGGACTGGTCGTAGTGCTATTGTGCCAATGGCACAGGCGCCTTTTGGCTACCATACTTTCGGCGCCCCTTTGGTAGTCAACTTTTTCTACTCCCCGCAAAGAAAAATGAATGGTTTTGGTTCCTCTCCACTGATTACCCCTCCTTACAGGCACAAATTCCCTTCTCTCTTGTCCTTCTCTTTACTTAAGTTTTTAACGCATTTTGATACACACCCCCTCCCCTAACCCACTCCGAAATTTTGAACGATGGCATTACTTGATAAAATGTGTGTTGAAGAATACACTCCGAAGCCTGAAAGGACAACAGAATATGAAAATAAGCAAAGCTTCTTGAGCTCGAACCCGGACTTCTGCTTGGGGAGCTTAGAGCGCTTCCCAAAATCCCTAGACTGTTGGTGACATAATTTCATCAGAGTTTCCTGTAAAACGCATGGCGCCCCTCCTTAAATGGCACAGGCGCCCTTTCCAACCTAGTCCGACTCTGAGTGGTGTGGTTACGAAAAAGATATTGTATAAAAAATGTTTAATGTAAAAAAAGAGAATATCAGAGAGATGAGAAAAAAAGTCTGTAGAATATTGTGGTCTTAATGTCTGTACAAATTGCTGTAGCTTCCTAAAAATAAAAATTTCGCCTTCCTCGTATGATTTAATTTTTTTTTCGATGTAAAGTTATAAAAAACAAACATTTTTACCACTGATCTTCATACACAGAACAACGCATGTTTTGCTTCTTTGAAGTACTTTAGCTCTGTGTGAGAAAACCCGGTTTAGTCATGTCCTGCTGGAGAACTTCAAGTTTGCGTTCTGTCCTTCCTGTGCAGTTTTCAAAAAAATAGATAAATAAAAAAAAAAAGATAATCATAAACTTCAGTAAAAAAAACCATTTCGTCTAGAAAATTAATTAACACAGACTTACCTGTGCATCAGATAGCAACACTGATTTTGAATGACGAGCGGAGGAGATTGCTTGTAAACGTTGAGTCGATTTTTCGTTTCGCCGAAACCGGAGCTGTTCGAAATTAGTTTATTTTACATAACATACTGTCTTAACAATATTTTCATTTGAAGCAGGACATATTAAAAAAAAAAGGTTTTGCTGATTAATATTTATTTGAATTTTATTCACGAAAGTATAGAGCAGTGACACGACGTAGTATTATTGTATATAACTCTATGCTGGAGCCTTAATGGGTTAGCTGCAAGGGGCACTGCAGAGAGAAACAGAAGGGCGTCATACTGAAGCCGATGCTGTGAAGAATGATTTCTTAGACCTAAAACGCGCGACTTTTGTTGTTGGAGAAAACAACGTTATTTTAAGCCTAAGAAATCCACTCTTCCGTTGTTTTTCCCTCAATTTTTATGTAGTGTACCTTGTAGTTATGCCCTCCAAAACCCATACTGGTGCCAATATGGCGGCAAATGTCACTGCTGTATATTTTAGGTTAATCGGGTTGCAATGTGCAATAACAGGCTTTCTCACTGCCGAAAAATAGCCGTACCAGCCCCATTGCGTCCACCGGCATTGACTCCAATCGACCGATTATGCTCGGTCTTAGGCAATGGAGAGGGAATACAAATATACCTTTGGTCGGATAGAGTCCTGGTCAAGGTTATGGCCAGAATAATGAGTTAAAGGGGGAATTGCACACCAAATGACAGACTGCAGCATATACAGCCATTTGCCGCTGTCTAGTTCTATCTATACTTTCACCAGGCGAAGGAACACACCAACAAGTTTCTTTTTAAACAGCAAACAAGCCACGTGCCTCCTCCATTATTCAGTGAGTGTAATGTTGGTGCCTCCACGTGCACCTGGACGCAAATGGTAAAGTTAAGCCTAACGACATTACGGCCGCTTTTTTCTGTATATCGACCTTTTTGAAAGACAGATTTTTAACCGCGAGATGGGCGCCATCTAGTGACAGTGATATCGTTAATCTTGACTGCTTACTCTCTGGTGCGCGTGGACGCACCAACTTTACATTGAATAATTAAGGACGCACGTGGCTAGTTTGTTGTGTAAAAAGACATTTATTTGCGCATTCTTTCACTTCGTTGATATCAAATGCTACATGGTCAACGGCGCTGGATGCTGCAACCTGTCAATCGGCTAATATAATAATAATAATAATAATAATAATAATAATTTATTCTACACTTTGCACGAAACCAAGGGGTTTGTATGTGCACGTTAACAAAATACAATACATGGTAAAAGTCAGAAAGTGTTACAACAAACTTCACTAAATTATAAACTATAATTATTGTAACTACAATATACAGAATTTCTACAAAAACGACTAAAAATAAAGACTACAATAAAGATTACAGTGTTAGTACACTAAAGACTACTAAGACTACAATATTAATAAAGACTTATTTTAAAATCCATTTTTTTAATTTCTTTCCTAAAGTTATAATCTAAGTTCCTTAATTCCACTGGTAATTTATTAAATACTTTTGGAATTACGTAACTCATTGCACGTTTCCCATATGAATTTCTGTATGAAGGCATCCTTAACCAATTATTATTACTTCTTACAGCTCTCACTATAATTTCTTTCCAATCTTTTTTCTTATAATTTTGCACTATTATAGTAAAATCCATTAACATTTCTAAAGTCATGAGTTTATTTTCAGTTAAAATTTCCTTTGTACTCTTTTTAATTCTATTGTTATTAAAGAGAATTTTAGCTGCTTTATTTAATACTTTTTGTAAACTTTCAATTAGTCCTTTCGACGTTGTTGCATAAATGGTTAAAGCATACCTCACATTAGACATAATATAAGTTTCATATATTAATTTCTTAGTGTGTATATCTAAAATGTCTCTAATTTTATATAGTAGTGGTATATTTCTTCTAATTTTATTTTTCAAATCCTCAATGTGTTGGTAAAATTTCCAATTAGTATCAATGTCAAGTCCTAAGTATTTTGTTCTATTTACAGTAGTAATTTGTTTGCAATCACAATCTGCCATTAAACAATTGTTATCGTGTGCTGTTATAGATACTTTACTTATCTCCATATGTGAGGTCTTAATTGGCATAAAACATGTTTTCTCTACGCTGATGCTGAGATCATTATTTTGGAAATGATTACAAATTTTATTGAAGTCATTTTGTAAATCCTTCACCATATTATTGTTTTTTTCATGTATTGATAACATAAAAATATCGTCTGCATAAATTGTTAAATCTGTATTCCAATTGATTTCTTGTAAGTCATTTATGTAAATAACGAATAATAAAGGGCCTAGAATTGAGCCTTGTGGCACTCCATAATCTATATATTTCCAGTCATCCATGTTATCACCAATTCTGACACAGCACATTCTATTTGTTAGGTAATTTTCAATGATGTTGGCCATTTTCCCTCTGATTCCATATAAGCTTAGTTTTTCCTTTAACACTCCTTTATCACGCGTATCAAACGCTTTCATTAAATCAATTAAGATGGCTCCCACAAATTTACCTTCATTTAAAGCTTTTGTTATATTATTATTTAAAACATTTAACGCGTCAGATGCTATAATAATAATAATAATAATAAATTCATTGCTAATGTAATAGGCTAAGGGAGAATCAGGGTTGATCACCACCTCGCCTGTGTTTAAAAACAATTAAAACATGAAATAGAAAAAAAAATTATTTCCGAATGAGGGTACAGCAGTTGGATGTTCCCACTTTACACATGGACAAACTAACTTCGAGAGGTCAACTTGGTTTTAATAACCTTTTTAAAAAGTTTACGGATGGTGGCAAAACGACATCGGAAGGCAAAATGGTTCCTTCCACCCATTGACAACTCTGTTGCAAAACAAAATATTTGTGGCAATCAATTTTAATTAACTGCAAGCTTTATGGATCACCTCTAGTTCTTTCACAACCTCGAATGCAAAAGTATTCGCTACTGTTTATGTCGTACAAATCATGTAAAATACCATGGTTATGTAAGGACCAAGTCATTTACTATATAGGCGACGCATTTCGAGTGAAGGTAGATTTAGAACTTTTAAGCGTTCCTGATAAGATTTATTATACTGACCAGGAAGCAGATTTGTAAAGCGTCGCTGCACAGACTCTATTAGCTCAATGTCTTTTAGTAAGCAAGGGGACCAGACTGGTCAGGCGTATTCTAAAATGGGTCGAACATAGACCTTAAAGGCTCTAATAAGTAAAAATACATTCTCTGGCCGAAAACTCCGTCTGACCATTATAACTCAGGTGCGAGCTGCTTTCACGATAGCGCTAATTTGGTTAGATGCCTTAAGCCCCTTGGACAAAATAACACCTTTAATAGGCACCTTTAAGTGAGTTATCTTTATGCCACTGGACAAATGGCCACATCGATAAAGGTGGTGTGACAGTGGTCTGGTGAAAAACCGGATTGCCGGTTCGAAACCCGGTCACGTCACTTGAATCATACGTTAAGTGCGTAAAGATGGATAACTATACATTACGTTGTTCTTGTGTATGACGGTCGCTGACGGCTTACTTCCAATTTTTCTTTATAGGATCGGCCTGTTAGAGAGGAAATATAGTCGGATAAAGACATTTTCTTTGCAAAGTCATTCTTCTGATTTTCGATCACGCGCCTTTCTTAAAAAAATTTTTAAAAAAGGATGCAAAAAAAGTGATCGAAACGCGCGCGTGCCTTCGAGCCTGTCACTTAGATACGTACCTTACCTTTCGATAGCCCCTCCCCCTCCCAACTTTTGTCTCTTTTTTTTTTATTTATTTTTTTTTTAACCTAGCTGGCGATTGTGGGGGGCGCTTAGTTCCATAATCTATCAGCTTGCAGCTGCGAAATTGAATTTTTTGGTATATAACAGAAAGAGAGAAGGATGGCAAGTTTCGTTGGTTGCGTGTACCGCTCGCCGTGCGTGCGTGCGTTCGTTCATATGTGTGCGCGTGTGTGTGCGGTAACGGGGGATCTAACTTTGTGAATTTATCGATCCGTAACAGTTGTGAAATATGCTTGTTAAGTGAAGCAGAAGACTTGCCGAGTACAGAGCATCGAAATGGATTCGAAATATCACCTCTTCGAGAAGTTGTGCATGAGTCAGCTGCTTTCATCCAGTGGGGCACACGGAAAAAGGTTCGGGAACTGGGGGGGGGGTGAAGGCTGAGGGGGGGTGCGTGGGGAGGAGGGGAGGTTGGGCGTATAGGAGAGAACAAGATGACATGATGATGCCTTGCAGTGGAGCTTCTCGCCCGCCGCCGTCCTCTTTCGTGCGCACTAGATTTTTTATTATTCCTCTTTTTTTATTTTTTTTTTGCTCTACAGCCGAGCCGCCATATTGTATGAAACGTAATGCACAACACACGAAGAAATGACCGAATATATGCGGCAACACTGCCAAGAAGGCTGTTGGCACAGGAAGAACGTAAAAGGATGATGTCTCTGTGGAAGGTATTGGTAACTACTGCCCGCCCTACAGAACGCACCCTTCGTCTTCTTCACAGTGAGAGGGGGAAAAGGGGACATTTTTTTTTAAAGCAGAGTCATTACTGTTTGTAAATAGGAAAGCAAGCTAGTCGTTGGAATCACACGCCCCGAATCACACGCCCCAAAGAGGGGCGTCGGACGAACGTCTACCTGAAAAATCGTCTAATGGGATAATTGTCTAATATATGCATAAATAAAAAATATCGAAAATCGTATAAACGGAATTTCGTATAAATGGAAAATCATCTAAACGGAATATGGTATAATGGATAAACGTCTAACAGCGGGTTCTGATGTTATACGTATAGCCGAAGTGAGCGCGCCAGCGCAAGCGAGGCAGGGACATTAGACGATTTTCCATTATACGAATTTCCAGTTAGACAATTTTCCATTATACGAATTTCCTGTTAGACGACTTTCCGTTACACTGTTATACGGTATACGTTCTTCCAATTATTCGATTTTCCTGTTAGACGATTATCCCACGCCCCACTAAAGATAAATCATTTCTTACATTTCGACGTCAATAAATTTACGTTAAAAACACTACTGCGTTGCTTTCACAAGAGAACAAAAATAAAAATTATATGACATTAACATTTCGCCATATCCAGACTCGTGCCACAACATTACATATTTCCGCATTTGGTGATTGTCAAATTGCCTAAAAAAAAATTCTCGGAGAAGGAACAAGTGCGCTTCTGGTGTGTGGGAGGGGGGGGGAATAGGGCTTAATGGTGCATCGACAGCTAAGTCATTAGTGCCAACCTCAGACACAGCGCAGTGGTCTGCCTTGCCACTGCACCATACATTACAGAGGTGTTAAACAAACCCCAAATCTATATCTTAGGGTGCGTGTGCAATCTTATGACATTTTTCCCTCTTTTTTTCTCGCTTATGGCTTTTGAGGGTTTCTGTGGCTCTTTCGTTGGAATCCATGTCTGCAATCGTGTCAGTAATTTTGCCATCGGGCAGTCGTAGTACTAATGGGGCTAGGTATCATGATGGTTAGCACGACTGTCACGTGATGTGCATTAGAGCCCTAGTTCGAGTCTGACCGCAGCCAACCCTGGCATGTTCGGGAAGAGAAGGGGCCCTATGATTTCTCGTGCTCATGTTGATTGAGGCATGTATAGGGTTCTATGAATCTTTGCTTGGAATTGCCTAGAAAAATTGTCCCTCGCGCTTTCTGGCGCAATGGCTTCGGCTTGGAGTGCAGCAAACCTTCAAAGTAGTACCATGAGGCATGGCCCTGCCCGCACGGCCTCTTGCAGGATCCTTGTAAGCCAGCGTCCATGTGCAACTGGAAACACAGTGAACACCATGACGGCCCACCTCTGAAAATCCCAATATTCCAACATTACCAATGCAATGCTGGAATTGCATGTTGTACGTTGCTAAGGTGAATAGAGGATTTTGCATGCACTATACGCCTGCGCCAACGTGGAAATTGTGGAGCACGGTAGAGCCTTATGTAAGTTTGCAAAGACAGTTAGCGTTAAAGTACAAATTTCAAACACTTGTGTCTCAATAAACATTTCATCGATAGGGATGAATTTATTTTTGCAATGATGTAGTTTAGTGACCTGCTTTCCTCCATCCCCAAACCAGCAAAACTATCGCTGCATCCGAAGGTGGACTACCACAAACCCAGTAAAACGTATTAAACCTGTTGTGACATTTTGTGGACTTCTTGGGACTGGTAGTATAACTTTTTCCATTCAGAACTAAAAAATGATGCAGACATTATTTTCGAAACTAAGTATATTCCATGGGAAACTAGCCTAGTCGCTAGTAGTGTAGGGTACTGATTTTGAGGGTTAGTATAGGTTTGTAGTACGGTTCCTAACAGAAACAATGCTAAACTTGGGTACACAAACCTCTTCCGTAACTAATTCAATGCTATTTGAGATTTCAGTCTGTAACAGTTCCAATGCAATTCGGGTTTGAAGATTTCAAATTTTCTCCGGTAACAGATTTCAATGCTGAGGGGGAGCCTAGCATGACGTTGTTGTGTGCAGATTAGTATTGGAGTATGGAGATGTTGTGCGCCCGCTAGCATGGGCTAACTGATTCAATGCTATTTGAGATTTCAGGCTGTAACAGTTCCAATGCAATTCGTGTTTGAAGATTTCAAATTTTCTCCGTAACAGATTTCAATGCTGAGGGGAAGCCTCGCGTACGAGGTGTGCCTGTGCTGGAGGAGGGAAAGAGAGGCATGGAGCGAGCGCTTGACTATAGTTTTAAAGATATTTTGTTGCGTCCAACTGTTGTCAAACAAAATTGTCTATAAGGAAAGACAATCTGTTGATAACTGTAACGCTTTTTTAATATACATTGTCTTCATCTTCGTCTGTACTTTGGCTGAAAGAGAAAAACCTTTTATATTGACGATAGTTCTGTCTTGATCCTGACAGAGAAAGCTTTTGACGGTTTATTTGCTCGATAGTTAGTAACACTTTCAATGTTGAAATACTTTGAACACTTTGATGTCCTGAAAGAGAAAGCTTTTGGTGGTTCATTTGAACGATAGTTTTGTCTTGGTTTGTTTGCACCATCATGTTTGATGATCGTGATATAAGGCTTTTTTATATCGATTTGTGTGGTGGTTACCTCTATGAGAGTTTGTTTTTGAGAATGGCATTATGGAGGCTTTAAAAGCTTACGGGAAGGTTTTGTAGGAAGGTTTTTGCATGTTTGATGATCGTGATATAAGGTGGTTTTCTTACCCCGTTTTTACAGCCGTCACCTACTATTCTCTATGGGAGGGTTTGACAGTTTGTTTTTGAGAAAGGCATTATGGCGAAAAGTCTCTTTGTTGAAGGGTTATGGTTATGGGTAGCAGCGCGAGGGCTGGAGGGTGCCCTACATACGTGAAGGGGGTTACTGAGTGGTCTGAAAGAGAAAAACTTGGCGGGGGATCTTTTTATTGTTTCTTGTTCTTCATCTGTACTTTGACTTTGGACCATACCTACCTTGTTTTGTTGAGAGTAGACGGTTTAGAAGGCTTAAAAAAGTGGTGGCTATGTGATGGGGTTTTTAGTATGATGCGTATGGCTAGTCTTCATCTGTTCTCTCTGAAAGAGAAAAAACCTTCTGGCTTGACTGAAAGAGAAAAACCTTATTTTATTGACGATAGTTCTGTCTTCATCCTGAAAGAGAAAGCTTTTGGAGGTTCGATAGTTATATTTTGTTTTTTAGTATTACACTATCGTATGCATTGGCTAGTCATCATCAGCACTTTTTTGACTGATGGGCAATGTAGTGCACACTTTAGTATGACAATATGGGATGTTGCGCACACTTTAGCATTGTGGGTAGGGGGGGGAGGTTTTGTATGGGAATGTTTTGTACACATTAGTATTGAGTTAACTATGGGGTGGCTTTGTATGGAGTGTTGTGTACATTTTAGTTTTGGTTTGTAGTATCCAGCATGTTAAACACATCCCCTGAGCAATTACTATGATGTTCTGTTAGGTCCTCTAACATAAATCTATGTTAACAAGGGCCATACTCAACTTTCCCTATGCTACGACATTGGATGTTATGTGTTGTACTCATGCTGGGATGTTGTGTGCACATTAGTATGGGGATGGGTTTTTGTATTGGGTTGTTGAACGTGTGGTGGGATGGCTTGCACTGAATGTTGTACGTACGTCAGTATGGCACTGCGCTGACTTGTATGGGGAGGGAGGTAAATGACATTTTGTTGTGTCCAACTGATACGGAAATGTTTTGTATGTCGATTGGGGATATCAGGGGTTTCACGGACTCCCAAAAAACGACGGTAACAATGTTAAGTCTATGGAGCGTGCGATACGTGAAAAGAATGTTGGCTCGGAGTTTCCCAAACGTTTTCTTCGGACCCCACTTCTCTTTGCTCTTTCTACGGACGGTGATGGTTAACACACAAAGATATGGACTCGCGATATTATTGGAGTTTTAGTAAGGGTGTGAACGTGCTGACTTGGTTCTTGACTGTGTGGTTGTTGGATCAAGGCTGGTTCCGTTTTCATCTACACCTTGACTGAAAAAGAAAACGCTTAGTATATTAGATCTGACTGAAATAGAAAACTTTGACGGGAGTATTTTGATGGAGTGGAAGGGGTTACTCGTAGCCCTCTTCGGACAGCCCCACTTTAGCATGGTGGGGGGGGGGGAGATTTTGTATGGGAAATGTTGTGCATCACTTTAGAACGACGGGGGAAGGTTTTGTATGACCCGTTGTGCATACTTAGTACGGTTTTGTATGGGATAGCCGTAACGGTTTTAATGTAGAGTTGTGCTTTAGGGCTAAAGTAAAAACTGAAGTGAGCCGAGCCATACAGACCACCAAACTGCGTGATAGGTAGAGATTGTCTCCTGGTTCTTGACTGAATGAGATTTTGCATGGTTGTTGGATCAAGGCTGGTTCCGTACACCTGGTTTTCATCTACACCTTGACTGAAAAAGAAAAACGATTAGTATATTAGATCTGGCTGAAACAGAAAACTTTGACGGGAGTATTTTGATGAAGTGGAAGGGGTCACTCGTAGCCCTCTTCGCTTAGCCCCACTTTAGTACGGGGGGGGGGGGAGATTTTGTATGGGAATGTTATGCCACACTTCAGAACGACGGGGGAAAGTTTTGTATGGGACGTTGTGCACACTTAGTACGGCTTTGTACGCTATAGCCGTAACGGTTTTTAATGTAGTTATGTTTTAGGGGCACTAATTTAAGACATTAAACATTTGTCGATAACAAAAAGGTGTAGGCCGTCAACCAAAAATCCACCCCAAGCAAGCCAACAACAACGCAATAATCAACCGTCATGATGATGGCCCTATATTAGAGGAAAAGTAAATTAAAAAAAAAAGCTAGGAACAGAAAACGAATGAGGTTGCAATAGACAGGGTCTGAGTAGCTAGTATGAAGCATCTTTTTCTCTCGATAGCTCCGTACATTTGGTTTAGATTAAGAGCAGACGAATTTCAAAATAGTAAACCAATAGGCGACCTAGCTTTATGCGTCACCTTGGAGGAGTTGTATAAAACAGCTTTCACACTGCTCTGTTTCAGAGGGAGGGTCTTAAGATACTTCATTGTAAAACAATTTTAACCACGTAAGGTATTGAGGACACAACGTGAAAACAATGTTCCCACTACATTTTGTAATGCGATAAATTTCTCGTTCTGGCTCCTACAAGTGGCCTGTAAAGCATTCACCCTATACCCCCACCCACCTCTCCCCCTCTTCCCATTATTTCGTTAACAATGTTGGAGTGTGCTAACCTAAGACTTCAGACTGTGTTTAAAATCGTGTAAATGCAAGCTAGCTTGCTCTCAGTATGGAGTAACGGTAGGCCGGGTCGTCCCGTTCCTTCCCCTTGTTTATGTCGCCACTTTTCAATATGTATAAAGTTTGAACAAATGTAATATTATATCGAACGAAGCAGTACCTACCGATCATTAATAGTATACTAACGAAATTCTTCCAGAAATGGAACTGAAAATGTGTATGTTTAAAGTAACTGGTAGGGAGTGTGTTAGCTGCCTAGCGTAGCGAGGTTTTTTGTTTTTCACAAGTGAACTGGAAAATGGTCGAGCGAGCGTGTCGAGCGAATCTGTCTCAAAGGCTCTAAAGAAAAGTGATATAGTTTCGACCAACTCGAGGTATTCACACAACTGAAAAGAAATTAGTATGTCGTACTGTTACAAAGCTAACACATTTTTCGTAATAATTTTCAAACAAGCTTGTATTAAGTAAACT
>JAHWFP010201343.1:856-23218 GCA_023313725.1 Lithobius niger | reverse complement strand
CCTACCCACCAAAAGTAAAACCAAGATCAAATCACTCACCCTAACACCCACACCCTACTCACACGGACGAGAAGCCTGGTTCAAACTGACAGAGCAAAAGGGAGTAGTCCTGTAATGACCTGGCCGTCTACATGAGAGAAACAAAACGGAGAGTCAGATGTTAGGAAGGTATCTGATTTGGCATTCGACTTCCTGTATTCTTAGCACCTTTTCCACTCCCTCGCATCTTACTTTTGGTTGATCTGCTTATGGCTGTTTTTCTTTTGGTCGGTTCAGGCTTTCTTGGTTTCAACATCTGTTAACTAGCGGGGTAGTCTCTCTTGAGGAAGGTTGTCTTTCCTTCGTCTAGGATTTCTTTGCAGTTTCGGGTAAGGAAGAGCGTTCCACTATTCTTGTGAGCTTGTTTGAGAGCATTGCTCCAGGAGGGGGTCGAGATGGCCATATTTGTACAGGAGTCTTCTTCCAGTGTGGATTGGTTTTTGGTAGGGGAGTAAGAGATTTGGGCGTCTTTTCTGGGTAATTTGACATCGAGGAATGTAATTTCACCTCCTTTTTCGTCCTCGTGTGTAAATTGAAGTGATTCGTTCCATGAATTTAGGGCTTTGAGCCGTGGATGTCTTTCAAGACGTGTTTGTTATCTTCTGCATGTAGGAGTACAGTATAAAATCAAGATATGCTGTCAAATCTCCACTGTAATAGGCATTTGCCAGCCCATCAGGAAGTCCAAGATTGCTAAAAACGCCTTGGCTGCTGGGGACAAATGCCCACCTCCCCCATCTTGTGATGTTTACAAGGTTTTGAAGACTTAACTTCTGTTCATTTCTAAAAAAAAGTATGGGATACAAACAAGGTCTAAAAACCAGATCTCTGAACGTTTTCAAGAACATGCGTTAAACCAGCCTTTCCTTTCATTGTAAATGTAACGCATTTCCAAACATTTGGCTATAGAATATCATCCACAGGTAGCCCGAGTAGTCATAATTATCGCTTACTTTGGGGTGAGTTAGATTATTTTAAACCGGGGGCGGAGGCTTCGGTTTTGAAAACTGAGTTTAAAGCTGAGCGGTAAACGAGTATTGTTGAGCCTTTTAAAGAGATCGTTGAGGAATTTTAGAAGGTCGCCTAGAGGGGGATTAATTAGATTAACTTTCCCTCGGTCAGACCAATAAAACCATTTTGATCAGTGGCTGTCATGTAGATTCTGTTTGTTGAGTTTCTGATAGCCTTACTGGCGATTTGAACTGCTCGTTCTTCCTGAACTGTCTTTTTGATGAGCTTGATGATAGGACGATAGTAGCCACCCGTGAGTACACAGCATGACTGAAATACAATCTTTATTTTGTAGAGCCATAGCATCAGGAAATATGGGCCAACTAAGACCCAGCTTGGGTACAAGACCAAATACGGAAACTTGCATTGCAGCAACTGCCTCATCCTCCGGAAACTCAACTCCTTCATTTCTCAAACTCACTTCCAAATGGAAACTGACCTCAATAAGGGAATCACTTCAACAGAGGGAGTTCAGTCTCTGTGGATTTCAAGGACGCTTACCACCATGTTTCCCTACACCCCTCTGTGTTCCACCTATTAAGATTCATGTCAGCGGGGAAGTCTTACTACTTTCAAGTGATTCCCTTTGGCCTGTCAACAGCCCTGTACATATTCATGTCAGTCCTTCGTCCAGTGGTAGGTTACCTACACAGCTACCAAATTCGCACCCACGCTTACCTGCACGATTGGCTGTTTCACAAACTTTTGGCAACATTACTTCTAAAAGACCTGCCGCTTCAGCCTATACCTCTTTCTAGGCCTAGGAGTCGACACCTCAATCCTTTGTGTTTCTAGGAGCGTAATTCAATTTGGACAGCTTCCTCGTTTGCCCCTCCCCGAATGAATCCGGAAACTCACCTCATCGTTGATTGGTTGGTTCCTGCCACACAACAAGCTTCTCGGCCCGGAAGCTAAGTTATATCATTGGATAACTGGATCCAACTAGTGCCTCTCGGTTCTTGGAGGACCAGATCCATCCCCATGCACTGGTTCCGAAAGGAAGAGTGATCTCCACAAGTTTCCAACAACCAACCTGCCACGGCCCACACTGGAATGGTGGTTAAAACACCCATTCTAACAGTAGGCATCATATTCCTTCATCCCATTCCCGATGTGCTCCTGTTCACCGACGCTACCATGACAGAATGGTGAGCCCACATGGAAATTTTACCAGCTGCAGGCATCTGCTCACTACTCGAATCGACACTACATATCAACATATTGGAACTGTAGCGCAATCATATAGATGGATCGATATCAACTTCAAGGATAGACTGTAGCGGCAATGTCCGACGAGGAGAGGACTTACTTCGCACCTTAATGGTGGATGTCTCCGCTCTATTCCATCCCCATTAAATACATATGGAAGCAAACCTATTTACGTTGCCTTTTGGACTTAAATGTTGGATTGTCTGAGCAGGGAATTCACACCAAAGGCCAAAGTCCTATCTTTGCAATACCGACACAGTCTTTGATTCAAAGGTTGTGGGTTCCCCGCTCAAAAAAAGAAAGGCAAAACTTGCGCGATGGCTTAGATTACTTTACATAAATATAAGTGGCGCCAACCAGCAGGACGTAAATAAATGCACTACTGATCTTACCCACGACGAGAGTTGCTAATTACGACAGACCGTCTCACCCATACAATTTATCAACGCGTGGTTAAATCAATAGACACAACTAATTACACAGCAGTAAAGGGAACAATATCACAACAGCAAAAATCATACTCCGAATACTAATAAAGCGGCCACAATTTCGAACTTGAAATGACTTTTCGTTGAGATAAAGTGACCGGGATTTGACCACAACTGAAGTTGGAGAAACGCCACTGCCGCGCTTTGGGAGATGGAATGGGTCGTCATCATCTGAATTAAATATGAAGGCTTACCAAATTTAAGCGATTTTAGAGGACAATTTTTGCTATTGTGCTTTATTTATTAGTGTGAGTGTACCGTAAATCGTGGATTAAACGCCCATGGGCTTATGTAGTTAATTTGGCAAAAAATAGAGGGGGAGGGGGCGGGCTTTAAATCAATCATTATCAATTTTCTAACCTTTCTGGACATCTATTACAGAAAATTCGAAGCTTTTGAACGATCTCTGTAAGACCAATTTTTACATCCTTTTAATTCCTGTGAAGAATGGAGGAGACTTAGGTGAGAGATGGCTTGTGCAGGTGCTAGGACCTAAAGGAAGAGTCCACTATTACTACAGGGAGGGAGAAGGAGCCAGTAAACATAGCAAGCAGTACTATCGTTATTCACATCATATAACTTTTAGGTAATTTTTCGTAGAAAAACGACAATTTGAGGGGTGGGCTTTAGCTTCAACTGGGCTTTTAATACACGATTTACGGTAATTTACAGCAGATTTGTGTCTATTGATTCAGTATACACTTGCAACTGCAATAATTTATTAATTTGTAATCTTCTTCCAGCATACCCAGGGAAACTACACGTCTGGCTTTCCAATTAAGCTGAAAAGTAACATTTACACACAAAAAAATTGTGTATCAGCATAGTCTTTAATAATCTCAAAATGTTCAATAAAACAAGTTTCATTGCATATTAAATACAAGTCACAAACACTATTTTTTTTTACAAAATGATAGCCAATCTAAAAATCGATCGAGTCAATATATTTTGCCACATGACAAATTAATAAAATAAAATACAAAACATTTATTTACAATTCAGATCATCCCGTGGATATCTTGTGCTATTAAGGGTTGGATACATTGTGTTAGTCAAGTCAGAAGAGTCTGGAATTTCAGTAACCTCCCATATAAATAACTACGGAAAGAATTAGTAGTTTCATCAATCACATCAAGGGGAAAATCCTAGATACATAAATAAAGCTACCTTAATGAATGGTAATGCAAATTATATTTAAAAAAAAACCAACGTATATAGGACTAGTTGAACATCAACAACTAAACCTACGACAGTAGTACCCTGGCTACATGGGCTGTTTTGGACCAAAGGGTGTTTGAATAATCCCATTTACATGCAAAACAAGAACAATACTTTTACGTGTATAGACTTTAGATGCCTCTATTAACCACTTAAAAATGTTCGGTCGAACTGGTATCAAACCAATTGAGCTTTAAATCAGCCGACAGTTAATCAACCACAGGGCTAGAAATATCCATAAACAAATGTGTAGCGATGCAAAATAATGGTTAGCAGTTATTTGATGGTTTAGCTAGCCCAGAAAACAGAACTTGGGTCGTCAGACATACAGTATATGTTAAATTGAATAATTTTTATTTTCCGATTTCTGAACAGGCTTACGATTGTGTATTGTCTTAAAAATTATTCAACTTTACTGACAGCATCTAGTTAGCTTCTGTTGGGATTGAGAGCTTTCATTCATGTCTCCATAGCCGATTTTGTCAATATGGAACATACTTATGTCTTTTCACCATGATGTTGCATCGCTAACCGGCTACATAATTTTAAACGACTAACATTATGGTGCAAATTGCAATGCGCTGCCACTCATTTTGAGCCCTGAACCAAATACGTAATAAAGTAGTCAAATTCCTAAAATAGATGTTCAATTTCAGCAATAAATTCTGTTTCACGTTTTGGTAAAACAAAAAATTAAAAAAAAAAATTCTGGTATACTTATCAGGTACAGAGTTTTAAGGATGTCTTCTAAGAGCTATCAACTTTTGCTTTACACCCTTGGAAGGCTGGCTAAAAAAACTTCAAACTGTTGTACCGAAATGCAAAACTCTGTGACGTGGAGTAAAAAAAATGATCGGTTATTTTATAAAGATAATTAGCTCATTACTGATCTGAGCCCGATTACCACAATAATCGGCCAACATTGGTACTGTCAATTAGTTTGGTTCGGTCTAATTTTAGTGGTTTGATAGCGTGCGTCAACTTGCAAGTAGGGATGGACGATATTGCGATATTTCGATATATTATTATGGTGGGTGATATCTGATATGCAACACATACGACAGTGTTATCTCAATGCTTTTCGTGTTTTGCGATCATCGCAGCTTCCAGGTAGGGTGCCTAGTCTTGACTTGATCGATTCAAATTGCATGCCGTTTCATCAAAATTCGTGTGTGATAGCATTGAGAAGCAGTAATTTTCGCGCCTATTTTTTTTAACTCAAGGCAGACCCCAGAGCCTTGTTGAACTCAATTCGTCCGTTTCACCTCAGAGCATGAAGTTGCCTGACTACAATTAAAACGTGACATCTCATTGGCCAACATGCGAGCCACAACCAATCAGCAACCCGCTTTCAACATATTGGGATTGGCGCTGCTAGTACTATTTCAGGTCTGCATGCCTACCTTGCCGAGAAATGCAAGCTGATATTTTCTATTTAAAAAAAAATTTTGTTCTGTTTATTGCGATTAATTTCGATTTGCAATTTACAGTCAAACATATTTGCAAATATTATTAGCTGCGGCATTTGCGTAGCCTATCATACAACATGGTGGCATCCAATAGTACTGCAGGCACATTTTGTTCAGCTGCTGATAACCAAGGCGTTCTGCGTCCAAAAAAGAACTCTAAAGCTCCAGGTTGGGAGTTTTTTGGTATTCTACAGAGCCAGGGAAAAGACGACAAAAATGAAGAGAATGAAAATTCTCCTGTCTGCCGAATTTGCCGAAAGTCAATTTCATGCAAGCATGGCAACACGACTAACATGCACTCACATTTGCGGTCAAACCATCCAAAAGAATTCGCAACGCTACCACTATCAATTCAATCGAAGTCACCTGAACAATCCGACACTACTTATCAAGCGTCGAAGTAGATTATCTACACAGTGCAACGACTAGTCATCAAAGTAAGGTGAGCAGCTTTATAAAGCCAAAAATATCAGACAGAGAAGACGACATCTTGATAACCTGATGACGAAATTCATTGCAAAAGAAATGATGCAGTTTTCGTTAGTGGAAAAACAGGGTTTAAAAGACTTTCTTCATGCTCTGAATAATCAATTCTCCCTTCCATCACAAAATACGTTATCTCAAGAATTGATTCCCGACCTATACAGTAAAATTCGTGTTAAGTGTGATCAGTGATATACAGTCTGGTGCCACGTTTTTTTCTGTAACATCTGACATATGGAGTAGTGGACAGATGGAGCCATACATAAGTATTACCCTACATTTTATTAGGAAAAGTCATTGAAAAATTGAACACTATTGTTTAGAAAATCTTCCTTTTCCTAATGACCACACGGCCGATAATATTCGTGATACGGTTGAAGAAATTTTTGAAAACTGGAAACTGAACAAAAAACGGCTATCAGTAGTGACTGCAGATAATGGAAGCAATTCCCTAAAGGCTTTCGAAGGTGATCAGTATGTTAGACCGAGTTGTTTTGGACACAATTTGGATTTGAAAGTTAGGCCCTAAGGCTTCCCATAGTTGATTGTGCTGTTCGAGTATGCAGAGCCCTATTCAGCCTGTTTACGCGTAGCTGTAAAATGAAACGTGACCTGCATCGCAAGCAAACTGAGTTGCAAATTAAAAAAACAAACACTTCTTCATGATGTTCCCACTAGGTGGGGTTTCTACAGCCGTAATGATAAAAAGATTTCTCGAGCAACAGCAGGCCATTAGTTCTGTTCTGAAAATTTTGGCAGACGATGCCTAGTGATGCCGATACAAAAACACTAGAACAAGTGAGTAGTGTAACTGAACCTTTAGCACATTTTACGGATTCACTGAGTGGCAAAAAAGATGTAACCATTTCATCTGACAGACCTGTTCTCTCGCATATCTTGGACGAAAAGTTAAAAATTGACGACAGTGATACTAAGTTTGTGGCAGACATGAAAAAGATTATTAGTGATGATCTGAAAACAAGATACGACACAGACAAGTGTTCAGAGTATTTTGGATTTGACGGTGTTCCTCGATCCACGATTTGTGACGTCCCAATATGTAAAAAACTTAGATACAACCATGCAGAACATTATAGATGAAGCTTTGCAATTGCATATGACAGAAAATGGAAGTATATTGCATAGAAACCAGTCCAAGAACAAGCTGAAGCAGTAGAAAGAGAAAATGATCCTTCACCATATGTCAAGAGAGCTCGTTTGGCAAATGAAGTATCTGCACACACAAAAAAAAAGGCTTTGTAGCAGTGCTTAAGACCACTGTAAAACAGCCTGCATCAACGTCCGCTTCACAATCAACAGAAGAGAGAATTAACATTGAATTACAAACATTTGCCCTTACAGCTAGTCTTTCCCTGGACAGTGATCCTCTAATGTGGTGGAGGATCATGAAGGGATGTTTCCACTTTTAAGTCAAGTTATACGCAATTATTTTAGCATTCAAGCAACGTCAGCGTCATCGGAACAAGTGTTCAGTGCTGCGGGACACATTAACAACAAACTGAGAAACAGATTATCCCCCGAGCATGTCTAACAGTTAACCTTTCTAGCCACAAATCTAAAAACTTAGGCTTTGTCACTCCCAGTTTGATAGTTTTGTATTACTGTCCTTGTGATTTCAGAATGTGCGTTCTCCTTAATTACCTATGATGGTTGGTCTTTTAGTTGAATTTTTTAATTAATAAGAGTAGGCTTAAGTTTTTTTTTCTCATATTTTTTTATTATCACTAGCCTAAGTGACTAACTAGGCCTATTGTAAACCTGGTACTACGCCTAAATATGTATGCCACAGTTAATAGGCCTACTGTAGTGTAGTAGTAGTGTTCTTGTAACCAATTGAGAAACTTGCAACAACTTGGCTAAGCCAAGTTGGCTTACATATTGAGAAATATCGCAATGATCGCAAGCATCGCACATCAAGGTACCGCAAGAGTCAATATTTCATTAGCCCCCATCCCTACTTGCAAGGATATTTGGTTCAACTTACTCCCAGAAACAGAAATAAAGCCAAGCGCATTCTTGGCAGAAAAATTAAAATTTTAATTTCTTTTCTCTAAAAAAGGAGTTTGGGTAACCGATGTGGTTGGGTAACAAGATATCGGGGTTCCACGTTCCATTTCCCCAGCACATGGAACAAAATAATCCAAATGTTAACTCCTTGTTCCTATCTAACCGTTGATGTTACGTACAACTTAAGACAGGTTTAAAACCATTGCAAGCCATTGAAAGAATCCTACTAGAGACGACCACCAGCTCTGACGAGACCTGATTAGAGAGTTCAACTCCTTATTGGTTTCAATGAAATGAGTAACAATACTCACTTTCCGTTCTTGAGACCAATACCGAGCTTTGCCTTCGTTTAAGTTAAGAAGGCAAACGTTTACGATCTGAAAAAGAATTTCCACAGTAAGGTTTCTACCTAGTCATATAAAAACGCAATTTTAAACATAAAATTAGTTTTTACTTTTCCAAAAATACTTACCGTTAGTTATTTGCTAAATATAGTTCATATTTATGCTCTATGGTCAAAATCTTCACTTTAAAAAGCTTTATTAGCTCACCACCATGTGGAAATACTGCTCACTACCCAGCAGGCCTTGCCACCAACCCCTCACAATCGTTTTGAGAACAATTCTGTTCACCGCGAGCGTGGACGGTGGGTGGGTTAAGCACTAAAAGTAAGTAAATAATCATTTAAAATTGTGTTTTTACTTCCATTAGAAAATACTTTCATTTAGTTATTGGCTGACTTTGTCCATTAGGAGATGGGGGCTTCTCCCTGAATCTCCATCTCTGATAGTATGTAGAATGCCACGGATTCTTAGCTTTACTCTTCTTGACAAACACAGTTGTACAGACATATTAGGTTGGTTAGGGGTGTTGAGCTCTACCCTCATCCCTTGGGACTGGCTCTTGGCTGCCTGCTTAAATGGCGTTTGGGTGGGAACAAACGCTGAATTACAAAAAAGGGTCATGACCGTAAGGTCATCGGAGCGGGGGAACAAACAGGGAGCAGAGAGGAACAGTATAAAGGTACCCCACCTGATATAACGTATAAGGTTCTTCGCTTCATTAGGCAGTGGGGGGAGGGGGGGGGATTAAGGCTTAATGGCGCGTCGACAGCTAGGCATTAGGGCGATCACATAGTACCCACTGTACTGCCAGCAATTACATGTTCAGCCATACTAGATATTTCTTAGAAAGTGGCTTATGAAGGTTGTGTTATTGCGCCAGGTGGTCTTGTCCAAAGGTACACCCGAAGCGAATGCTAGGATGATGCTAAAGCTCTCAATTCGTGTGCTCGCACCAACGGGAGGAGATCTATTCGTGTGCTTTTACTGACGGGAGGAAATCTAAGTGATTCGGAATGTCGTGAACACGCCTAATGACGACGTAGATCCACACCCCGATCTTTGAAGGGGAACATGTTTATCGAAATCTTTTTCTATGCAAAGGAAAAGAGGCGTCCTAGGAGTGGTCCTGTCCTGTTGCGGCTGTGAAAGTGAAGGGAGTTTTGTGTGTTCCAGGTAGGTTCTTAAGTCTCCAACCAGACATTGTACCCTTTCACCACTCGTGGCGTTCGCCACCAGGCCAAGGGTCTTGATGGTGATTGGACTTGGGGTTTCGTCAGGGCGCAGAATTCGACAGGACCAGTCTTTAATGAAACGGGCGTGGCCATCCTCACTTCAGAAAGCAGCTAGTGCACTCTGGCTAGCAGCTGTGGCTGTAACCACCAAAAACAAAAAAAATAGTTGCAACAGCGACGTCTTGTAAAGGGGTTCGTAGGGGTTGACCATCAAACTCGACAGAACTAGTGGAAAATTCCAGGACGGAATGAGACGACGAGCCCGTGGACAGAGGTTGTCATACGCTTGGACCAATTGGAAACTGCTTTGTGCAGTGTTGGAAGTGCCTATGCAGGTCAGGACAAAGTTAAAAACAGGGTTTTACCCCTAAAAATAGTTTTTATTTTGATGGCTGTAGGTGATAGACTAGCCTGAAAAAGGTATTATAGGAAGTTGGCACAAAAGTGATGAAGGGGTCTCAAGGGTCCACTGTGTTACACCATGTAAACCATCTGCACCGCTTAACTTCGTACACTTTCACAGTAGATTCTCTGTACCACTGAAGTAAACGTGTCGTGACAGGGGATGAGAAACCCACTGATTTCACATCATACTTCAGAGACTCCACGCGTGAAGATGAAGAAAGGCTGGTTTAGGTTGTAGTGTCGGTCCTCGTTGTTTAGTGAGGAGCTCCAGTGTAACTGGTAGAGGAACGCGGTTCTACTTTGACAGGTCGAACAAGTCCACAAACCAAGGTACTGTTGGCCAAAGAGTGGCTACTAGAAGAAATGTGCCTCTGGAGATCCTGATTTTATTTAGGACTTTCTGAAGAAGATAAAAGGGAGAGAAGGCGTACGCAAACATCCTGTCCCGTGGGATGCAGAGACGGTCAAGTCGCCCAAGCGAGGGTACCCAGAAAAGGGAAAACAAAATGTTTCCGTTACCGGCTGTAGCAGCTGGCAAACAGGTCAATGCAGAGCTTTCCGCACTTCAGGAAGATTGACTGGCAAACCTTGGGCGATAACTGCGTCTCTGTGGTCGGCATCTTGCCCACCCTTGACAGCTTGTTGGCACGGACATATAGGTTCCCTGCTGTGTGCCTGTGTAGCAATGTCACAAAAATTACTTTATTAAGGAAAATTGGAAATTAGCCATCAGCGAAAATTATACACTAGAAATAACGTAGTTCAGTAAGCCACCTTTATGCACTTACGTTTCGTCGGAGTGGCATGACCCGGATTCGAACCAGCTACCCGGTTAGCCCCCAGGTGCCTTGCATAGCCAGTGGAGGATGTGGTCATAGCGATTAAGGCGCTATGCAAGTGATCTGGGGGCGAACCGGGTAGCTGGTTCGAATCTGGCTCATGCCATTCCAACGAACGTAAGTGCATAAAGGTGGCTTACTGAACTACGTTATTTCTGGTGTATAATTTTCGCTAATGGCTAATTTCCAATTTTCCTTAATATTATTTACAGCGATTTATGTCTATTTATTACAAAAATAACTGGCAGAGGTCGAATAGTCTGGATAGTTCATTCATCAGGGTGCCAGGGTGTTCGTCCATTGACAAGTTGTGTGCTTGAAGCCACCAGTAATGGAGTGGAATATGGAGATACTTGTTTTCGAAATTCACTACGAGTACCATATTCATGGCCCGGAGGCCCCAGTTGAACGAGTCCTCTAGAAAGGACGATGCCCGCTTCATCAGATGAAGGAAGTCTTCAAGCATGTTGTCAGTTCTAGTTCCTGCTAATTCAGCCACGTGTACCCGTAAAGCAGCAGTGGAGGCAGAACACACTAAGTCAGCATGGGAACCGCCTTGAAGCTCCATCAAACACGCTTCCGAGAAGGTCCAATAGCATGATTTGTTGGGGGCCTAGTGCTGAAGGTCCTAAAAAACTGGGTTTTAACTCCTAAAAATAGTATTTATCCTAAAGTACTTAACTGTATTTTATGCTTTCCGTCCCAATTTTAAACCAAAACTTACAAGCCCTTGCAGTGGCTCCCGGGGCACATGACCGCCTTAACGCGGGCACCACATTTCCCGCTTGCGTCAGTTTGTCTCACAATCCCAAATGGGGCTGTTGATGCGGAAGGCAGGGGGGGGGGGGGTTCTATCCAGCTAAGTATTTTAGGAGTTTAAACCTCGTTTTTACTACTATCCAAAAATACTTACCTGTATTTTATGCTGACTTCGTCACACCCCTAGAGCGTCGAGAACCCGCACCCTGCAACGCTTAAGAAAGAAAAAAATCAAAATATGGTGATTCTACCAGAGAACTTGTTCTCGCAGGAGAATCGAAGTTCTCAGGGTAGAATCTTCCTCACTGTGTTACTTATGGGATATTCCCTTTTGACTCTGCACATTGGACTAGCCCATTTTGCATGTATTTAATGAACGGGAGTGACCCCCTCCCCTCCTTTTTGGCGCCCCCTATAACACCGTCCTCACCACTATGACATATAATCGTGTTGTTAAAATGAGTTATTGCTGTCACTAATTTAGTCAGTGGTACTTCCCTCCACAATCCTGTGCCCTTGCATTACTTCTATTGTCAGACCTTCCCTAATTGTAAGCAAGCCTGTATTGTTACGTCTTTTTCTCTGGTTAGCCCTATGGCATCGTCTTTACACAGCCTCCCTCAAAAGGTTGGGAACGTTAATTTTAGATGTGCATCAACCTTTACTTCAATGTTACTGTGAACTGTATATTGGAAAAATTTGGAGAAGCCGTCCTTAAGTGGTGTGGTAAATACGAAGTGTGAGTAGATGTGAACCTTAATTAACTTTATTGATGAGTGCTAATAGTTACAATGAGTGCTAATAGTTAAGCCTTGCAAACCGTTGAATAAACCAGAATGGTGTTGATGTTTAAATTGGGGTGTTCAGTTGAACTGCGTTCTTTAGATTCACGGACCTCAGACGATTGACCTTGGGCTTGTTTTGCGATTTTGCTTAGTCAGGGAATCTGGGAAGGAGGCCCGAGTGGATCGCAACCACGCTCAGGCCGACGTGGGACTGACTGTCCCCACATTTAATGCTAATATAGCATTTTTGCATCACTTCCGGTGCTCTCCTCGCTACTTCCGCTGCGCTATACCTCCATAGTTTTCTTTGTGGCTGGTTCTGACCCAGCGACCAAGGAGGCGGGCGGGCAGATTCTACTCTGAGAACTTTGATTCTCCTGCGAGAACAAGTTCTCTGGTAGAATCACCATTTTTCATTCGTAGAATCTTCCTCACTGTGTTACTTATGGGATCATATTCACACATGTGGCGCTGCCAGACTACCTTATTTGCTCAGAAATCCCCTGTCCTGGAGTCGTTGCAACAGTGTCCCAGCAAGGCCTAGCACCAGCTTCCGCTGGTAATGTCTGGTGAATACCGATGGTGAGACCCAGTTCGCCATTTCCATGATCTGTGTAGTGACGCCCCACAAGTTACTGCTGCTGTTGCTACTGCGGCGCGCACCGAGTGTGCTCGAAAATTGTCCACTGGCACTCCCCCGCACTGTCCAGCACTAAACACAACCATCTTGTTACAGATTGTGACATCACCGAGTGATGCAGGAGTACATTCGACAGCAGCAGTTGGCCCGGTCTATCCAACCCTGCCAATGCCTGGTCATCTCTGAGGGCCTCTGTATGAAGAATGTACTCGGTGACGTACGCCACTGGATCTAACGCCTCCTCTGTATGGCGGTGCAGTTTCACCATTCCAAACGGCACCGCACTCCTGGCACCCTTGTGCTCCAATACAACAAACACCGCTTCCGCCTTGGTCACAATTGCCTCGCCACAATTGCCAGCAACATGGTCACTTTCAACATCAGGGTCTTCAGAGACAGAGCCTTCGGAGGGTGCAACGTCCTCAAATAAGCTGCCACCTGGGCAAGGTCCAAAATTGCTACTTAACAGGGCCTGGCCGCCAGCTGCGAAAAAGCCCCTTAACGAATCTCCGCACAAGAGGGGCAGATGCTAGCGATCCACCATCGAAACCACTGTGGAATTTAGACATCATTGCCAAGTAACCTACAATGCTACTATACTGTAACCCTTCCTCGTATAAAGACGCCAAAAAGTTCACAGCTGCCACAATCGGCGCGTCCACCGGGTCCACACTTGCTTGCGCACACCACAACACTCACATATGCCATTTATAGGTGTACCCTCTCTTGGTACCCTCCGCAATCTCTGCATCCAGTATGCGGGTCGCCGTGTGCGACCGCCCTATCCAAAAATCATATCGTTAACAAACTGAAAATGTTGGCCCTCTTCCGCCCTGGCGGAATGGCCCACCTCACACTCCACGCTACCACTCTCTGCCTCTTTCCCGAGACCGCCAACCCCTACCATGTCTGGGCGGAAACATACATCGCAAAGGCGGGTCCACCATACGTCTCGGTGCACTTTTAGCCTTCGCTGTCACTGCAGCCTCTGCTTGTGTCTGCCGTAGCACCTCTTGGAGTGGTGCACCGAATAATTCGGACATCGAAGGTTCTCTGCACTACAGCTCCGCTCGCATTTCCTCCGAGAACGCAAATTTTAAACGCTCTCTCCGCATCCTGTTCATTTTTAGCAATGCCTGTATCTGAAGCGTTGTAGCCTCAACCAGTGTTTGCGATAACTGAGTTTTCTACGAGCTAGTGTAGTCGACCGGCTCCATAGCACAAAATTGCAAAGCCCATAGCAGGGGTAACAACACCTGGACAAATTCCTGCTGCACTTTAACCGAGGCGGTGTCCACGACTTCCAGCAACGAGAGTTTATTCCCGATACAGGGTAATATTGGTGTTCGGGGAGGCTGAAATTCGCCCTGCAGCTCTAGGTCTACTACGTATCGATCACAAATTACGTCTTTATCAGTCTGCCACCTGCACATTCTTGTGACCGTTCCACCACGATCGAATTCTACGATCCACTTCCTACACTGGATTTTTCGGGAGAACGGCCTCTGGAAAACTGCCCAACGTTTTTTCTTCTCCTAAGGCAACCTCCCCAATCGTGGGCCAGGCAGCGTCCGCCTGCCACATGCCAGAATAATCATTCGCCATCGATCCCGACGAACGAGTATCGTCCACTCGGTTCGCTCGCTTCTCATATCCATAATCTCCTGCATAGTCTACTGGCCACCACCTCTGTTGGCCCTGGGCGAAATCGTCATCTCTATCCTCATACGCATCTCTAGCTTGCAATTCCGGCCCACTATCAGCCCACATGTTTAACATCGACAGCCGGGCCACGCCGCCCCGAGAGCGTCCACGCATTGTACCGACATACGATTCCTCTAATTCATACTCCCGGGTTTTCCCCGCCGCTACCGCCTATCGAAATGCTACCTGCATTTCCTGACCAAGTAATTTAGGTAAACTAGCAATTGACTGCGATAAATTGCCCCACGGGATAGCGATTTGCGGTAGCGGTAACAAGAAGTTCGGCCTATCGCCGCTATCTTGGCCGCTCAGCACAATCCTACTTACAGGCTTTCCCGACTGCGAGTAGTCTTCTGCCCGGTTCTTATTCACGGTTTCCCGGTACTGACTTCTGCTTTTCCTTTTTGCTATTGTCTTTAGGCATCTTGGAAACGCACTTCCAACTTGGAGAGTCACACTTCGTCAAAATAAGGGACCGCGTGTTCCACACAACCTGTCTGTGCCTCGGCAAAGGAAACTGTGGAGGTATAGGGCAGAAGATGTAGCGAGGAGATCACCGGAAGTGACGCAAAAATTTGTGTAATGACACGCTATTTTGGCATTAAATACATGCAAAATGGGCTAGTTCAATCTGCCGAGTCAAAAGGGAATATCCCATAATAACACAGTGAGGAAGATTCTATGAATGAGAACTTACCCTTCTGTCACTCCTACCGTGCAGTCCTCTGTACTACTCGTCCTGCTGCTACGAAAGTGTGAGTATTAGTCCGGCTTTCGACTCGACAAAGGTAATGGGCAATGAACGTCGTCCGACTCTTCCAGGTCCCCGGTGCCAGCACCTCTTCCATTGGGGTGCCCTGCGCAAATGTGTTGCCATGGCTCGCAACTCGTGAGCGTTTGTCCCTCTGCTTTTTTCACCCGCATGAGTAGAGCCTTGAGCTCCCATCACCACTTTGCAAATCCACTTTGCCATGAGCTGCAGTGAGACTCCGAAATTCGCACAAACAAGAGTTTCCATGGCGATTCTGCCTTTGACTTCGACCAAGTGTTCCCGTCAACCACCTCCTTGGTGGCCGCTAGGTAGAATTTCAACGCACGTACTGGGCACTGTAGTCTTTCTTCCCAGTAAGGGTGAAAGTGCTTTAGGTATAATGGGTGTAGGAGCTTCACCCGGTTGTAGCTTGTAGGGTCTTAGCTCTAAATACCAGAAGGTGTAAAAAAGACCAGTCACTTGTACTCCTGAGATACTCCCTGCCTCTGGCCAGAGCCGCAAGTTCCCTTGTCTTGATGCCGTCGCAAGCACGACGAGGAACATAGTCTTGAGTGTCACGTTAAGGAAAGAGGATTGCCCGTAGGTCCAAACTTCGGACCACACAAGTAGTCAAGTATCTTGGGGAGGTCCCACTGTTGACACAGTAGCTTAACTCTTGGCCTCTCCACACAAAATGATTGTATCAGACGAGTGATCACCGGATTGGTAACCACCGTCGAATTGCCTTTCACGGATAGGACCGAGTTGATCGATGCCCTATACCCTTTGATTGTCGAGGGTGCCAACCTCGCCTGGAACAGTGATTGTAAATATTCACACGGGTCTAACCCCGACCCCTCACACCACTTGTGCCAACCCCTCCACTTTCCTTTGTACACCTCGGCGGACGAAGGCCTGATACACTTCATCACCTGTTTCGACACACACTTCGAGAATCCACCTTTTTGAAGCTCTGCCGTCACACTCACCACCCATGAAGATGAAGGGTCTCGATACTTGGGTGCAATACCTGTTCCCCCCCCTCCCCCGTTTGAGACCAGTGAGCAGGCCAGAGGGGTACGGGAATCGGTGCTGCCGCCACGAGGTCCACAAACCAAGAGGCTGCCTCCCACAGTGGTGCCACCAGAATGAACGACCCGTTCGATACTCGAATCTTGTTGAGGACTCCTCGTAGTAGGTAAAACAGCAGGAACACATAGGCCTCCATCCCGTCCCACGACGCGCTCATGCTGTCGGTCCCCACTGCCCGTTCGTGTGGGTATGGGGAGAACAGGGGGAGATGATTGTTCCTCCTCGCAGCAAATACGTCCACTTGTGGCCTTCACCACCTCCGAACAGCATGTTGTTCTACAAGTTGGAAATGTGTACGAGGTAGCTTTCCCTTCATACATGTCTCGCATAGACGGTCCCTTTTTGATGAACTAACATGTTCGGTAAACAAATACTTTGCTTAGTTACTCGGAGACGTAAATAAACGTGAACTAGGGAAACACTATTTTAACGACTAAGAAAACATTACGGCTTTGTATAGAAAGATAATGGCGCAAGTGGCGCCATCCTGTGGCCTAAATTAACACTAAATCTCTCATAGCCTACTCTATGCAGTGACATGCAGTAAAGGCTCTATTTGGAGCCCAACACAATCAAAGCGCACGCAAATTTAAACAACACTCCCCCTTGTTGGGGCTACATTTAACACACTTGAGTTAAGAGTCAGAAAAGCTTAGTTTTTAAGCTTGACTGCTGTCCTGAAGTTTGTTTTGGACGAGTCCCAGTTCTAGTGCATTTACACCAGCTTTCTTCTTTGACAGTGTTTTTGTGAAGATATCTGCTTTATTTTCACATGAAGGCACATATTTAAAGCTTAATACGTTCTTCTGCACATAGTCCCTGAGAAAGTGAAATTTCAAATCTATATGGTTGCTACGTTCAGAGGTCACCTTGTTCTTTGCTAGGTGCACTGCTCTCTGATTGTCAATGAACACTTCAGTTGGATCCGGCACAAAAATTCCCATTCCAATCTCGTTGAGGAAGCTTCTGAACCACAGCACTTCTTTAGCAGCATGACACATCGCCATATACTCCGCTTCAACTGCAGAGCGACGTAGTGTCCTGTTTCTTGCTCCGCCATGACACAGCGGCACCTGCTAGGATGCATGTGTAGCCGCTGTAGGACTTCTGATCCGTGACGTCTGATGCCCAATCTGCGTCAGAATAAAACGTTGCTTTGGAATTCGTTTTTCTGTAGTGTAGCTTCATATTCTTCGTTCACTGAATGTATGTTAGAATATGTTTGAGTCTGGTCCAATGTTCCTTTGTAGGCTTGTTACATAACTGGCTCATGGAGGCTACCGCATAGCCAGGTCGGGTCGAGTCGGGTCGGGTCGGGTACCATTGGCCAAGTACAGTAGGCTACCTACTACTTCTTTGTAAGGTTTGTCTGTGCAGCTCGAGACATCATTTCCATCATGTTTTGAGAATTTTACCCCTGGGTCCAATGGGGTGGATGCTGGCTTCGAGTCTGCCATCTCAAAGGTTCGCAATATTTCTTCTGCGTATGCTGCTTGGTCTAGGTAAATCGAGCCGTCTGGCCTACGCGTAATCCTGATGGAAAGGATTTCGCTGGCTTCTCCAAGATCTCAGGCCTTGAACCTTTCTTGCAGTTTTCTTTTGAAGTTATTCAGGACTTCTGTATTTCTTACAATGATGAAATTATCGTCCACGTAGACCCCCACAATTAATCCCTGCTTCATGTCAAAATACACGCATGGATCTGCTACAGATTCCTTTAGGCCAATGTCTTTTAGGAATGTGTCTACGCATGCATTCCACTCCCTTCCGGATTGGTGGAGTCCGTATATGCTTTTCTTGAGTTTACATACGTAGTCTTCTTTGCCTTCTGCGACAAATGGATGGGGCTGCTCCATGTATGTTTCTTCGCTGAGGGTTCCATTTAAGTATGCGACCGTGATATCAATCTGGTGCATTTGCCAACCAAGTTCCACTGCTAGGGCTACCAGAGTTCTTACCGACTTCAGCTTGATGACGGACGAGAATGTGTCTTTATAGTCGACGCCTTCGATTTGCATAAATCCACGTGCAACTAACCTTGCCCTATATCTCTCTAGGTTGCCATCTTGGTTGTATTTTTTTTGAACACCCACTTTGATTTTATCACTCGTCTCCCCTCCGGCTTAGGGGCCAGCTCCCACGTACCATTTTCTAGTAAGTTCACCATCTCTTCGCTCATAGCTTGTTTCCAATGTGAAGATTCGGGACCACTGATAGCCTCTTTTACGGTGCTTGGGTCCGCTCAGCTTTCTTCGGCTTCATGTACGGTGTTGCATTTCATTCGGAAATCTTGTTTTGCCGCTTGTCGTAGGGATCTAAGGACTGTCGGTTCTACCTCTTCTAATGGTAGTTGTGTACGATCTGTATCGTAGCGCTCCTCTTGCAAATCTAAAAATCCTACCGCTGGAGAATCGTGATGACCATTGGAATCATTTAGTGCTTCGGGTATGTCCCCCTGCCACAAAGATTCCTCATCCAGGTCTACAGCATTTTCCGTATTTTCTTCCTGGTTATGATCTGATCCCAGCTCAAACATGACTAGGTCTACTTCAGATTCCTTGCGTCTTTCTTCAGTAATAGTCCTGTGTTTTTCTTGAAAAGGGAACACATCCTCTTCAAACTTCACGTCTCGGCTAACGAATATTTTGTCGTTTTTATAGTCCCACAATTTGTACCCTTTAACACCTTGGGGATATCCATAAAAATTGTCTCTATGGCTCTTGGATCCAATTTCCCTCTCGGAATATGCCTACCTACAACTGCCCAAGCTCGACAGCCGAACACTCTCAGGCGGTCTACGTCTTCTACCTGATCATCCCACAGTGAGGAGGGACTTCTCCCACCAAGGGCTCGAGATGGGCAGAGATTTCTTACTTGGCATGCAGTACTTGCGGCTTCAGCCCACTGGTTGTTAGGTAGACCAGACTGTATCAACATGCATCGCACCATGTCAAACAATGTCCGAAAGAATCTCTCCGAAAAACGATTCTGCTGGGCTTTCCTGGAACGGTAAGCTGTCTCTTAATCCCATTTTCTCGTAGATAGGCGTCAAACTCCAGGTTTCTGTATTAACCGCCATTATCTGTTCTCAGTGTCTTTATTTTCGTCTCATGCATGTTCTCTACTTCGAGTTTGTATTCTTTAAACTTTTGTAGAACTTCGGCTTTTGCTTTTATTATGTACACCCTAGCATACCTGGTGTAGTCTTCAATAAAAGACACCAAGAAATTTGCTCCTCCTTTAGACATTGGCGTGACCTTCCGTATTACGTCAGAATGTACGATCTCCAAAACTTTTGTTGTCTTATTCGTCTTGTAAGATGGGAATGGGGATCTTGGAAGCTTGCCCTTTATGCAGGTTTCGCATGGATGGTCGTCTTCACTTCCGATTTCCACTTCGTCTTCTGTTTTGGACATGCTTCGTATTGCTGTTTTGTGAAGGTGGCCAAGTCTGTGATGTCACAAGTCATCTATTTTGCTTCGTACTGTGCAAGCTACTTGTGCAATCTTGGTCACCTTGCACAGGCGATTCTCTCGTCAAGCGATCAAAATTACAGTTCCTCTGTTACTGTTACTTTACCATCCTTGAAATTTATTTTGCAGCCCATTTCTTCTATCCGGCCAATAGAAAGCAAGTTTCCGTCTAAACATAGAGTACCTTGGCGAGCGTGATTCTAGCACCCCCATTTTCTTCGACTAGGTCTAACACGGCGTTTCCAGCACCCACAACTTCCATTGCGTCTTTATTGGCGACCTCCACAATCGATGATTGTGGTGCTAAGTTAGAAAGTTTGTCCTTGCATGGGGTCATGTGACCAATTGCAGCACTATCTAGGTACCATGTATTGGCGGTGTGATCGTCTGTGGTTGCTGTGTGTAGTGCCTTTTCCACTTTCACTAATCTAGACGATTTTCCCTTATCTACAGTTTTTGTTTCTTCAGTAGGCCTATATTTAGACTTCTGTTCTTCTTCTTCTACCTCTGGACAATTTCTAGCAATGTGGCTAAATTTTCCACAGGCAAAACACTTAACGTTTCGCTTGCCTTTGTCAGGGTTCCTCTTTCCCGTGTCACCACTGCATTCTTCTGTTTATTTATGTTGTGGTTGGTGTAAGGCTTGTTTTTCGTTATCAGAGCCTTAGACTCGTCTTCTTTAATTTTAGGCTCTTCATTTCGAAGTTTGCATTTTATTCGAGCAACAATCTTGCCTTCACAACTTTAGTACTTAGGTTAGCTTCTTGGCATTCTAAATTTAGAATCAATGTCTCATACTCCTTGGGAAGGCCCATCAACATAACCAAGGCAACTTCTTTGTCGTTAAACCTGTTATTACATTGCCGAAAGTTTTCTGTCAATGTCCATAATTCGGCTTAAGTATGCATTCATTTTCTCATTTTCCTTCATGTTTACGTTGAAAAAAATCACGCAATAATTGTATCACGTGAAGGAGTCCGTACTTACAGTGTATTTCTTCTAACGTTTCCCAAGCCTCTTTTGCTCTAACACAACTCCCAATATCTTTATCTTCCACTACTAGAAACAAGAATGTCAATCAATGCCTTTTCATTTATAACTTCCTTTCGTCATTTGACATGGTTGTTGCATAGCCAGGTTCGAAGGCTTCCCAAGCGCCCCGCTGTACTAATGCTGCCCTAGCCCTAATGGACCAAGCATGGTAGTTATCAGAATTAAGCTTTGGGATTTTGAATTCGTCCGTTGACGTAGCCATTTTGAAAAATAAATTTCGTAGGTTTATTTCTTCGTCTATTCACTGTTGTTTCGTCAACAAAAAACTTCTTCTAGGTCTAATCACTTCACTGTTGTTTCGTCATCGCGTCTTCGTTTTGCTTTGCGATCGCGCAAAAAACAAAATGTCACAGAGTTCACTTAGCGATCGTCGTCGTCTTGCTCTTCGGCCGTCAGCAAAAAAAGAGTTCATTCGTATTTGCTTACCACAGAGTGCAGTAGAAACATCCTGGGCCCATAACCTGTGGTTATTATATCTTTTGATGAACTAACATGTTCGGTAAACAATTACTTTGCTTAGTTACTCGGAGACGTAAATAAACGTGAACTAGGGAAACACTTTATTTTAACGACTAAGAAAACATTACGGCGTTGTATAGAAAAATAATGGCGCAAGTGGCGCCATTCTGTGGTCTAAATTAACACTAAATCTGTCATAGCCTACTCTATGCAGTGACATGCAGGAAAACCCCGATTTGGAGCCCGACACAATCAAAGCGCACGCAAATTTAAACGACAGTTTTGTCGTCTTCTTCCATTTCCATTTTGTCTTCAGTTCTGGTTAGGCGTCGCACTGCGGCTTTGTGCAGCTAACCAAATCTCTGATATCATAAGGCGTCATCGTTGGTTCTCGCGATGCTGGCGATATTCTGATCTATCTCCATCACGCTGTACAGGCATCTTTCTCGTTTAGCCGTCATGATGATTTTGTCGTCTTCGTCAATCACTCTTGCTTCGCCTTTGTGGAATATCACTTGGCATCCCTTTCTCTTCGATTCTTCCTACAGATAGAAGATTGCAGTCTAAATCGGGGACGTGCAGTATTCCAGCGAGTGTGATTCTGGCATCGCCGTTCTCTTCGATTAATTCGATAACTGCGTCTCCAGCCCCTTTAACTTCCATGGTTTCTTGGTTGGCGACCTCAACTGCTGACGATCTAGGCCTATAGTTCGACAGTTTCTTTTTTACTCGACATCATGTGCTCGCTTGCCGCACTGTCCAAATACCAGGTATTTATTTTTGAGCTACTTCTTTCTGCAGTGTGTAATGCCTTCTCCAGTGTGACAATTTTTGTCGATTTGACCTTTTCCACCTTTCTTGTTTATTCATTTGGGTGCCTG
>JAHWFP010201338.1:2226-15414 GCA_023313725.1 Lithobius niger | reverse complement strand
TGCTGTTGTGCTTTACCAATCATATATTTAAAACGTAAAGCACAACAGCACTTAAACAGATGCAATTTTCTCAACTGTACATTTGATTATCATTAATTTTTATCCGTGTACCTTTTAAGAAGTAAAGTGTAACTTCAATCATATGATTGAAGCTTTTTTTTACGGCACACTTGACGTTTTTGTTTGTAATCCGTGTACCTTTTTTTACGTCTATGGCGTCGCACAACAAAGGGTTATGCATGCAGTCGATTGTTGCTGGCCATTTTGAAACAACTCAACTTAGCTCTGAAAGCCCGCATTTACGAAATAAATACGCCATTCTATCGTTTCTAGGTGCCACTTTCGAGGCCGGAGGCTGGAGGCCTCGAAATTAACAACGTTGTTTAGTTTGGTTTAGATCTATATGCGTTTTGCTGAAACACGGATTCTTTCACGAATATTTATTTGGTGCCATGGCCCACAGCCGCACGCCCTATGTAACACACCCTTACTCCTAAAACAACACTACACCGTCATGACACGTTAATCACCTCCCGGTTATCACATTACTAGTCATTGCCTCCACACCACACTAGCACATGCATGGCACTGTTATATCGTAGTCGTAACACAGATTGATGCTGGCCCACCTTGTCTTCCCCATTTAGGGAAAGTTCCAGCAAGCCACTTGATTCCAATATTCCCTAATCAACAACAACAACAACCAACAATCAACAACAACAACATTCAACAACGACAACAATCAACAATCAACTTTTTAGCAAAGACATAACACGTGCACGAAGAATGGATCTGGATTTTGTTAAGTGGCATTGTTCCCTGATTACAATGGTTAAAACAATGTAAAACAATCAAAATGATCGTTCAGGGACCCGTAACTCCAGAATGGATGGACCAATCGAAATAGTGGTCTCTTTGAGGATGAAGCCAAGGGAAATTTCTAGCTAAGATCATGTTTCAGATTTTAGGTAGTTGCAGTAGTTTTTTTCTGAAACCGTGTCACACAAGAACAAGACCAACAACAACCACAACAACAACAAGAAGTGAGCACTTTTCAAATTTACGTGTGGCTCCGTACGTTTACTCTTGCACGGAATTGCATAAAAGTTGGTTTAAAGTTGGGAAAAGTTGCTATCTACTATTTGGCCAAGTTTGGTCGAAATATATTGAATAGAAACGGATAAATTAATAGTTTTAGTTTCGCTGGAAAGAGGACTTCAAGCATATATATTACACGGATATCGCAGTGTATGATTTGTAGTTTTATATTTTGTCTCTCTCTCTGACGTGACGTCTGTATGTCGTCTACGAAAGTTATGTTGTTTGTTGATTTATTGTAGTCGGTAAAGTGGCAATGCTATTACTTTATGACAATCTTATGATATAATATAAGTGGGTGGGTTCCTGGTCCTTTTACTTCCATCCTAATGCATTTGTGTACTTAGGTAAACTTAGGTACTTTGGTACTTATTACTGTTATTGTCATCTGTGTAGCCTAATGATTTCACTTTTATTTTTAGTTTAGAAAAGTGCCGGTTCCTTACGTTGTTTTGGCACGTTGGGATTATCAGTAAGTTATAGGATTGTTCTTTACTTACGTAAGAGCTTCCTTCATATTGTCCGTCTATGGTGTAAGTTCGGTAAGCCATGTTAAATAATGTATGCGTCGTCACACTGGGTGCAGCATAAAACATTCGGGTGGGACGACTATCTTCTTTATTGTACAAAACTTCAAAGTGGTCAGCATGATCGTGGCCCGCAAACACACCGACAATCGTGTTTTCGTATCTAATTGAGGACAAATGTTACACCATGTATATAAAATATCCACATGAAACCGACGCTTAAACGAACAAATATTTTCAACCACATTTTTATATTCGTTACTGGTTAACGTTTTCCTGCATTCTTGCATGTTAACCCTCAATTTGGAATTATTTTCCACATCAGTACCTCAAGTTGTTTTCTATGCCTCATAACTCACTGCAAACCTGTTCTGCTGAGTACTGTTCAGCATGCTGCTTCCAAGAATTTTATTAATTTTCTATTTGTTTTATGATTAGGTTTATAGTACATACGTGATCAACTTTAGTACGACTCGTTTCTTACTTCAGTATACTTTAAAGGTCTAACTCGGTAAATGCTTATGAATTTTCCCTCAGAATCGTGTACCGTTGCTTCCCTTGTATAGCTTCCCTTACGGTAGACAACACATTACAATTAATCCGACAAAGAATTTTAGTTTGCTGCAGTGCATATTAAAATCACGTGAGCGCGCATGCGCAATGACTCGCCTTCGCCTTCTAGACGCTACACCACACGCCATGGCTGTTTGCTGTGACGTTCATATCACGTGACTGGGCTAGTCCAATCAGATGGCCAAACAGTCGTTGTTCTCGTTCGTCATTGGCTAACTCACGGTGACGTCACGGCAAACAGCCATTGCGCATGGTTTAGAAGCTAGAAATCATCTGAAATTCCAACATGGCGGCCGGTTTTAGCTCACTACGAAAACAGTCAATTCGTGTGTTCAGAAGCCACTGGGAAAATCGATTCGTCAGGAAAGAATTATCTTTCTTTCTTATTGTCACAGATCATAAGACTGACAGCATTTACCGGTGTCGGATTTAGCTAATCCAGGTAGCCTTGTTTACCATGACAACAACACATCTGACATCGCGATTGAATTCGCTAACGATATTGTATGGCCTCACGGACGATATTGTAACTGCTCCAACAACAAACATATTTATTAAACGTTTAAAATTATTCTCATTGACACACTGTCTACTGCGCCCCTATCATTAGAGCTCCTGGTATACATGTCACTCTGTTTAACCAATTTACCTGGACCGGTGTTAGTGGTGTGCCCTTCCGTTATCCACCCTTTCACGAGGAAAATTATATTATTATTATAATTCTAGCTACGGAATGCAAAAGCGAGTCGTTGCGTTAACGCGCCCTTATGTAGGATTCGAGGGAACTACATGTCCTTTTCATTATTAGCCAAACTACAAGATTCATAAATTGTCGCCCACATCATCCAATTTAACGTACAGAACTTACCATACAGAACTTGCGATAATCTACGAAAACTATTTATAAGCCATGCACACAATAATTAAAATATTAAGTTAAGAAAAAAATATTACTTAGCTCTTGCAAATTGAATAGCAGGTACTTTACAGCGGAGTTTCGTTTGGAAAAAAAAAACCCATACTGTCGCTTTAACGTGCCTAAAAGCTGGCAGTCTATGGTCCGTGTGGGTAACATTCGTGATTTATATCAACTAATAATTACCATTCTTCGTGCTGCACTATTTCGAATTCCATGCAGTTAATATTTACTGCAAATTATTGTTAGTAATTACCTATTCTGCTCATCAAAATACAATCGCGCACGATGGGGCTAATTTCGTTACGTTCAAATAATACAATGGGGAATGAACAATGGCGTGATGAAAAGCCTAAAAAAATTCAGTACCCAAGGACGTCTTTCAGAGACACGCGTGCTTCCTTGTTTATTGTGAAGCTCCTTCTACATTAAGAACAGTTAAATTGTCAGTCTGAACCAAAGCCACCTACAGTAAAAGCCGTATCATATCGGACCAAAAAAGGCAACTAAAATCAACCGTTGACATACAAGCAACCGCAAGTTTGCTAGGTGCTCCCATCTCCACACCAAGCGGCGAAATTTCAAATTAACCGACGAGGGTGCCAAAATTCTGCCAACCGATAACTCCACTTAGCAAACTTGTCGCGCCGGTATTTGTTTCGCCTCCTAGCGGAGCTTTGTGGAAGGCAAAGATGATACGGCCTTTACTGTATAGGTGGTTGTGTCTGAACGAAGATATGACAACATCCTTACGAAAATGATGCATACCAACTTTATGCTCTGGTATTACTTTTGTAGCGTATATGCATACATGCAAGAATTTCTAGGGTTGGGGAGGAGAATTTGTGACTGAGACCCCATACTGAAACGCCCTAGATCCACTCCAATTAGTTCCGTCTGGGTTTATAGAGGGCGCCACGAGTTTTACGCGGGAATTTCTACTCATTTTTCAGCCTGAAATTAAACTAACCTAAACGAAACCAGATTGGTATTTAATTATTATTTAGTTCAGCTTAGTTGTAATTTAGTTTACTTTATATTTGGGCTGAAAAATGAGCCAAAATAACCAGATGGAACACGTGGCGCCCTCTGAAAACTCTGATGGAACTAGTTACAAATTCTCCCCAACCCTATAAATTCTTGATACAGGATATACGCACTCGCAGTGGTGCACAAGGAGCACCCACATACAAACTTGCATAGTGAAAGAATCATAGGTTCACATGTGCATACGTCATCTATATTCGTCGGTGTACATCTACCACAAGTATAGACTGATGTATTTGACAAGTGATATGCCAAGTGGTGTATGTGGAGAATTTATGCTCGTACGCAATACATGTATAGATGCTTTCTATACATTCAGAAAAGTAAATCGTATAAGGACCAACTAACCACACAATCTATATAACTAAGATCGTAATATTTGTTTGTTTGTGGCTATGTCCACGAGATTCACGACCCGTTCGCAGTGGGAATCTCGATAATCCGTATTCTGTTGACGTCCGTCTATTTGTATATCTATCAAATGGAATTATCATACGTAATATCCCAAGAGCTCAGGAAATTATCGATAATTTTTTCCAACTCGAGTGTTTTTAATATCCCAAGAGCTCAGGAAATTATCGATAATTTTTTCCAACTCGAGTGTTTTGGCCCCTATAAACTCACGAGTGCTATTTAGGCAGACATTAATTTCCTGATGCGTAGCACGAGGGAAATTATCTGCCAATAAATAGCACGAGTGAGTTTAATGGGCCAAAACACGAGTTTTGAAAAAAATTTGATAATTTCCAATAGCTCGCGGGGTATTTAGAGAATTTCACGTCATATTTCAGTATTCAGCACTCTAAATTTCGTATGCAACATTTAAAAATTTTATAAAAGTCGCGCTGCCGTCGAAATATCGGCGCGTCGATTGGCACTACCGCCACGAATAAAATTGATATTCGCCGCCGCTGAAGAATTTTTCATTGGCGCACACCTCCAAACTTTTTACTTTAAACAATTCTGTAATAATAAATTAATAAATGCAGTACATAATTTTATTTTTTCTAAAATTACAAGAGTAAATTAAAAAACAAAAAAACAATCAAATACGGACTGTAGTGAGCGTAATAAATTTCAAAACAGTGTTCAGAATTTGTTGCTAGGTTACGTTGATGTTAGGCCTAACGATACAGGCGGATTAACGCGTTTCGCCACCGGCTTCTACGTGTGATTGCAGGCGTTGCTAGGTTACGGAAATGAACGACACAGTGCATATTTCGAAAGAAAGGCCTGCCGGCTGTTACTGGTAGGAAAATACATACTTTTATTTGAAATGAATTCAACAAACATATTGTAACGTGTCAACTGTGTAATGTTTGAAGCGAGTGACTGCCAAAAGCGTAACTTCAGAAAGTGCTCGCCATGTTTTGCACGGTTTAGCATTACGCTGCGTCGACCAATGAAAGCTGCAGGATATTGCCTAACTGATTAGTTTTAAATTTAGCCAATCAACATCGACTTACAGTGATAATCACGCAGTAGCTTTCAAAAGCTACTGCGTGATTATCACTGTAAGTCGGCTGTGATTGGGCGAATTTAGTACACGATCAAGTGAGCAAATTTCGGTCAGGGAAATTCTCAGTATAAGCAGTGATTCGAACTGTGTTTTCAACAGAGATGCACAGTACTGATGACGTCACAATATTTTCATGCAAACGGGATCTATAGGTCTCTTTGTCGCCTAACCGTCGATCTAACTACATCTAATGAAGGCTTGGGCGACTGCTAATGAGAAATCACAATATTTTAATGCATGCTGAATAAAACCAGCAATATACTGGGGGCCGCCTTAGTGTACGACAATTCAACAATGTGATGGCCAAGCACCAAAACTGAATAAATATCAATGTACAGTTTGGTTCAGTAAACACGTACAAAAACGTGTTATACCGCACCATTGATTTTCTGTGTTGTTTTGAAACAGTCAGTAAAAATGGGGTCTTTGTAGGGTGGCAGTCTTCCACTTAGCACTTGTTCCGGTGCCGACCATTATTCTTAACGAATTAAACGATTCCCTCTTCTCATAATGTCACACTTAATGTCTTACTTACCTATTTACAATCCTTTTTAAATTCCATTTCCAAGAACGTGCATCTAGTTTACTTGGAGGAATATGACATAACAGCAACACCTAAACAGGAATTAACAAGTCAAAGTAACGGATAAAAAAATGGCTTAGTGCATGGATCATAAATAAAACAATTCCACCAGAAGGTATGTGAATTTATACTACGGTTGTGACGTCACGCTAACTCAACGCCACGATAAATTTCCGTAGATTAAGTAATAGTTATTGGTTAGAAGCGAGTGGTTATCGGGTTTTAACCAACGGCTGCTATCATTGGCCCGGCTCGCGTATGCAAAGGTCGAGGGCGTCAGCCAGAGACATTTGCATACGAGAGCCGGGGCTATGATCGCAGCCGTTGGTTAAAAATCAATAACCGCGAGATTCTAGCCAATAACTGTTTTATACCACGGCTGGGACGTCTAGCTGACTCTTATTAAAACCGATTTGTGTTTTGTGAAAATATCTCGATATGAATGAAGGTCATTCCATTTTATTTTATGGAGGGTGGAGTGGATGGTAAACCGACGAGTCCTTTGTGTCCGTTTGTTGGAGGGAGTGGGTGGGAAGGAGACAAACCGTTGTTTAGCCACATTTCACGCTAGCCAGCTCGCTTGTGTTTTCGAAGCTTTTCGGAGTGATAGAACTTCGATAAGAGGCCGCAGGGATAGAATGACATTCGGGGAAGGTATGTAATTCATTTTGAGCGTTTGTAGTTTGAGAATTGTTTAAAAAATACGATAATAGGTATCGGTATGAATGAAGGTAAGGGGGGGAGATGAGGCTTAATGGCGCGTCGACAGCTTGGTCATTAGCGCCAACCTCAGTCACAGTGCAGTGGTCCGGGTTGCCACTGCACCACACATTACAGAGATGAAGGTAAGGGGAGGGGGGGGGGGGGAGTTAACGCAGAGTGAGTAACTTAGATATAGGCGACATATAAGAGTTTGCAAGGATAGGATTTCATTCCTTTTAAGTAATTTGTTTAGTACGTTTTTATTGCGTTACGTTTTTTTTTGCACGCTGTATTTGGTTGTTGGTGTGTGCATTCCCGGTCGCGTGATCCGGAAGTGGCAAAAGTGTGGGTCATTGGCAAAAGTGTAGGTTATCGGCAAAAGTGTGGGGAAACTTGATAACCCACACTTTTTGCGATGACGCACACTTCCGGTGTTGGTTAACGGGATTTAACCAACGGAAATTTAGCATGGCGTTGAGTTAGCGTGACGTCAAAGCCGTGGTATAAATCCCGTTAACCGTGAGAGGAAGTGTGCGTCATCGCAAAAGGTGTGGGTTATCAAGTTACCCCACACTTTTGCCGATAACCCACACTTTTGACACTTCCGGATTGCACGACCGGGAATGCACACACCAACAACCAACTACAGAATGCAAAAAAATGTAACGCAATAAAAACGTACAAAAGGAATTACTTAAAAGGAGTAAAACTCTCACATGTCTTGCCCATAACTAAGCTTATTCACTTCGCGTAATTCCCCCCACCCTCCTCCCTCCACAAACTAAAATGCAACGACCTTCATTCATACCGATACCCTATTACCGTCCTTTTTTTTTTAACAATTCTCAAACTACTAACCCACAAAACTGAAATTGAAATTGAAAAAAGCCATTATGCACTGGAGGGCGTGCAGTGGGGTGTGGGGTGGCAGGATGTGCAGGGGTGGGGGGGGGGGGGGAGAGGAAACATCGAGGGTGCCGGAGGAAGGGCAACGCGGTAAACAAACTCTACACTCCCAGAGGGCGTGCAGTGGATAGTGGATTACGGGGGCAGTCGTGAGACCAAAGACATGGTTGGGGAGTGTGAGTTGTGGGGGGAGTCAGAAATTGAAAGCACCAGTTATTTACTAAACACGACGAAACACCGGGAGAGGCTAACTCCGGGAAATTTAATCACCGTGCAGCATGCACGGGTCCAACTAGTACTTCAGTAATAGCGATGAATAATTCTGATGATCTTCAAATTCATAGCTGCCTGGTGAAAAAAATCACCATGTTTTTTTTTTTTAATTAATTTTGACGAGCCTTATGTCAGCCTTAATGCTATGTAAGGCTGAACCGGCTCAATTTTTGAACATTACCAGATTTTTTAGAGAAGAAGAAATCTGGTAAAGGGAGGTGCCAGCCCGGGGATTCGATCCGGAAACCTCCAATCATCGTCGTGACCGAAAGATTGTCCAGAATTAGCCAGAATTAGATAGCCGCTAAAGAAGCATGGTAGCCTCTCATGCTATCCTGACCGGCAGTCCTGGCGGGGACTTTGCCAAGGTCTCCTTTCCAGGGTTCGACCAGATCCGCAATCCTCCAGCAACCAGGCTGAGCGCTCTCACCGCTCAGCCACGATGACCACTCGTATGAGACGGATAACGTTATTTGTATATTGTAATCCACCCAAAACTAAAACTGGTATAAAAACCCGCCAAGTTCCCAAAAACGATCGGCCTTTGAAGGTAGTGATATCATTCAACCAGGGAAAGGCCGCCAAGGTCAATCATATTAGCCAAGTTAATCGCACCGACTAATAGTTCGAGAGTTAAAGCAAACTTGAAGATTGCTACTCGCTGTAGCAATCTTCAAGTTTTCATTTAACGTCCAAAGTATTATTTGACACAATTAACTTGGCTAATTGGATTTACCTTGCCGGCCTTTCCCTGGTAGAATGATATCACTACCTTCAAAGGCCGATCATTTTTGGAAACTAGGCTGGTTTTTATACCGGTTTTGGGTGTATATCACAACTTTCACAGGACTGTGAATGTACGTAAGGTTACGCCGTCTTATCTTCATCTGTACCTTTTTTCTAGAGGAATAATTTATTTTAGTAAATTTTTACATTTATAATTATCAAATTTACCATTGCCACTTAGCCGTTAGATTAACCAAATTGACACGGCTTAGTTTATTGTACGACCATTCTTCACAAGCTTAAGTTGCTTTAATCCCATTTTTGTACACACTGGCTAACAATCGCTGATTTCGTTCACTTCGCTCACTCTATCAGCGCATCCGCTTCAGTTTTGTTCATCCCTGCATCTTCCCTTAAATTTTTCAAAATTTCGTTCACATTTAGTCATACAGAAACCCCCGAAGGTAGCTGCTACATACTAACAAACACTCCGTTAGCTCGTGGATGCTCGTTTTGTTGCGTAACCATCATCTAACGTGCATCCACGGCGACGTTAATGATTTTTATTTTGTCCTTCGTTACAGTTCAGTTTTTAAAGAAAGAAATCACAAGGTAGACTGCTTGCTTCATTTTCAGTTTTTAGTTCGTCCAGGCTTTTACAATGAATCTACGTACCAGTCTTAATTGTTTCTTGAAATCTTTGGTTGCAACCAAACCAACCAACAAAAGAACCATGCTCAGATCACCATGTATCCGTGTGCAAAAGTTCAGCTATGTATGCCTTCTCAATTTTGCGCTAGCCGTGAGCAATGAGTCTTTGGGATTTAACATGGGGCTAGCGTTACTAGCTTGTTACTAGCTAGTCAGTAACATAAAAACGACGTTATTGACGCATCTTTCTCTCTATGAATGGTGGACACTCACCCTTCAACTTTTATTTTTTCTTTACTGCACCTTCCCCTTACATTTACCACCATTTGAAAGATTTCTGTCGCATTGGGATTTATCCTCAACATGCCAAAATATGCTTTCAGTTGCTTACAGTTAACAGACACATGTCTGCTAGTGAAGCCGCCTTTTTAGCATTAACAATCAATTTTGTAACAATCGGATGTCTACAATGGGATTATCTACTGTTACTTGGCGGCTACACACGCTACGCTTACGCTTGTGTGACTAGTTCTTTTTTAACTTCAGTTTAAGTTTTTCAGAAAATCAATGATAAATACGAAAAAAAGTGGAACGTCTAAACGAAGCTAGCCCACTCTCTGTGTAAGTTATAAGAACATAAAATAAAATAAAATGAAATCATTTATATTTCAGTTTTCTTCAGCGCCAATTCTTACACGGGCGCAAAGAGTCACCCAAATTCGTCACTACTTAACACAGAAAACAAACCAATCAGTTCATCGTTTGAAGTAAGTATTGACATAGATTAGAAAGTTAACTAGATATACCGTCTTACTTCTTCCCGTTCTACGCGGAGCTCTGGCGGTAGTTGCGGCTACTAATACATCTGCTAATGCTTTTGCCTTCGAAGTTGTAGAAGGCAAAGCATTAGCAGAGGTATTAGTAGCCGCAACTACCGCCAGAGCTCCGCGTAGGACGGGAAGAAGTAAGACGGTATATCTAGTTAACTTTCTAATCTATGGTATTGAGTAAACACTGGGCCATTATTTCTTCCATCCCGACTGTATGGTATCAAACCGTAGGCAGTATAAGTGAATTTATAAAATGGGAAAAAAAAAAATCAGAAATCGGCGCCTATTCTGCAGGAGTTTAATAAAAAACCTCAAGGTTTTACGGATTGATAGGGAGGATTTTTTACCTTGTGTACTTTTACCTTTTGACTTATTACAAAGCCCAATCAGCATTTCTAGTAGTGGTAATTTACGATATGAGGACAGATGCACCCTCCCCCCCCCCCAATAAAACCAGCTTTCTGCATGCACGGGTTTTTGTCGATCTGGAGGAGGAGGAAAGTTTTTTTTCCCGTTTTCATCTATCTGGAGGAGGGTGGGAAAGTGCTTTTTGCTACCTCCTGTGATTACCTCCTTTTTGCTACCTCCTGTGCGTAAATAGACCCTAAAAAAAATCGCTTCCCGCACGCAGGATTTTGTCGATCTGGACGAGGGTGGTAAACGCCCGCTTCCTGCTTCGCACACGGGTTTTCGTCAATCTGGAGGAGGAGGATGGGGTGGGTCCGCTTCCCGCACGGGTTTTGGAGGAGGAGGTGCCCGCGTCCTGCAGCCCGCTTCCCGCGCTCTGGAATTCATCCATCTGGATGGGGGTGTCCACTTCCGCACGTGGGTTTTCATCGATCTGAAGGAGGGTGGGAAACTGCTTTTTACCTTTTTTGCATCCTGGAAGTGCAGCCATCGCCAAGATGGGCCACCGGGTCGAGGTCACCCATTTTGCTACCAAAATTTGTCCTTTTGCTACCTCGGTGTCCTTTTGGTACCAAAAAATGTCCTTTTGCTACATGAGTCTTACTGCCGCCTAAATGCATTCACCTCCGAGCGGGAAGGTCACGTGACCGGAAGTGACGTCATCCGAGGTGTAGTGCGAGTGCTTCGTGAGCATTCACATTGTGAGAACTCTCACGTGCTTCAAAGCGTAAAACATGACAAAATAGCAGCATTTTGGGGGTCCCAAAACTGGAGGGTTCGTGCAAATGCTCCGTGAGCTTTCACATTATGATAATTCTAAAAAGCTTCAAAGCGTAAAAATGATGAATTAGCAACATTTTGGGGATTACCAAAAGTGGAGAGGTCGTGCAAATGCTCCGTGAGCTTTCGCATTGTGATAACTCTAGAATGCTTCAAAGGATGAAAATGACGAATTTGCAGCAATTTAGTGGTTCCCAAAGCTGGAAGGGTCGTGCGAATGCTTTTTGAGCTTTCACATTGGGATAACTTTAAAAAGTATTTGCAGAGTTCTCACAATGTGAAAATTCATAGATTACACCCAAAAATTAAGACTACAGAAAAAAATTATATTACTTACGTTAACTGATTACCCTCCTTGAGCTCCCAGTTGAAATCCGAACAGCATCTGGACTGAGGTTCAAATGACGAGTCCTCCTTTTTATAGGAAAGAAAATTACCCACAATGCACCCCAAGGGGAATCCCCTCCTGCCTTCGTCTGATTGGGTTGGAACTGGGGAATCCCCTTCTAATGAGGGGAATCCCCTTTCTGACTGATGCGTTATGGGTAATTTTCCATTCCTATATAAGTAGGGCTCAAACAAAAATTACCTCACTCCAGAATGAAGTCAAAAGGCCTCCCAACCTTTGTGTAGTTGGGCAGGGCTACAAGTACCATATCAGTAGGGAAACTGCATAGTGGTGGTTTTTTTATAAGCAAGGTTTACTCGTGAGAGGGGAATCCCCTCCTGCCTTCACCTGATTGGGTTGGAACTGGGGAATCCCCTTCTAATGAGGGAATCCCCTTTCTGACTGATTCATTATGGGTAATTTTTTTTCCTATATAAGCAGGGCTCGAAGAAAAATTACCTCACTCCAGACTGAAGTCAAAAGGCCTCCCAACCTTTATGTAGTTGGGCAGGGCTACATGCACCATATCAGTAGAGAACCTGCATAAAAGTAGTTTTTTTTAAACTCGGAATTTATTTTGATTGAAATGGATAAAAAAAAGAGAAATGGATTCTTGTTCAATTATTCTCTCCGCCAAAAACTCTGATTTGAGAATTAATCTAAACACTCCCATTCACTTGGACTCTGAAAAAAAATTATAAATTGGCTCTGCTTAATTTAGAAACGTACAACCGCATTCATAACATCACCTCAAAAAATAACGAAATTCAATACACGACCGATGCTAGCGCTTCCTGGCGAAAGTGTTATTTACCCCGTAGGCTTACGAAATCGAAGATTTGAATAAATTTCTCAAATCGGCAATAGAAGCAAATGGGCACAGCAAGGATGCCACTACGATTCTTCCGAGTCTAAACACTTTAAGAACCGACTTGATAATTACTGATCCAAATTATGGCTTGTCCTTTTCGGGCAAGGAGAGTTTGGCTTGAATTGGGCAACTACATGATAAGTCGAGAAAGTCAAAATACAGTCAACATTATGAGCGTCAATACAATTTTCGTGCACGTCGACATCATAGACAATTCTTACCTAAACAACGACACCCAGCCCACTTTATACTCCTTTTATCCCAATTCTCCGCCCGGTTTCAAAATAATAGTCTCCTCATAATTTAATTTACCTCAAATTAATCAGAAATATAAGAGTTTGGCTCACTTTGTAGACCAATGAGCCGTTGGATTTAAACGGTGGGACACTC